>JAHBMJ010000336.1:0-22500 GCA_018398765.1 Chromera velia | reverse complement strand
TGTGGATTGATACTTAAGAAACTTATAAAAATCTGATTTCCGGTAGAACGTTTTTTGGCCGAGTGTGGATTGATACTTAAGAAACTTGTAAAAATCGATCTGATTTCTGGGAGAACGTTTTTTGGCTGAGTGTGGATTGATACTTAAGAAACTTATAAAAATCTGCTTTCCGAGAGAACCTTTTTTAGCTGAGTGTGGATTGATACTTAAGAAACTTGTAAAAATCTACTTTCTGGGAGAACGTTTTTTAGCCGAGTGTGGATGAAGAGTTGTAAGAATATAATCTGCATGCATGGTATTTGCAGCACGGGGTACTGTGTTGGGCTTAGAGAAAAAAACCTACCATGGTGGGGCGAAAAGAATCTGACGCACGCTAGGGAAAAAAAGGGGGGAAAGGGAAAAAAAAAGGAAAAAAAAAGTTTGCTACAATGTTTGCTAGTATTACTGAGGAGCGCCACCCCAGCTTAGGGAAAAAAACCTACCATGGTGGGGCGAAAAGAATCTGACGCACGCTAGGGAAAAAAAGGGGGGAAAGGGAAAAAAAAAAGGGGGGAAAAAAAGTTTGCTACAATGCATTGAAATTTCATGCACTCAAATGAAAAGTTCATACATAAAGATGCGATTGCATGCACACGCTGCACAAAAGAAACTGAAGGAGTTAATGAATGGTACCGCTTGCCCGCGGATGAAAATACATGTATGTAATTCATTTACGAGGCCGTACGAGACTGAGATGCTTTGAAGGTACGCTTTTGTCCCTTCTTCTTTTCAGCATACCACTCTTGGGGAGTCTTTTCTGCATCTTTTTTCGGACACCAAAAAACAAAAGGAAGACGCACATCTCCTTCTCTTCTCTCTGTTTCAGAGGGAATCCAATGACCATGATCAGGGGATTCGAACAAAACCCCACATGAAAAACATCCGACAGCATCCCCCTCATGCTCTCTGATTCGCAGACGAATGGGTAATACAACATCCAAATAATGATTCAAATCTGGCCACGTTAGCGGACAATAGACCAGAGCATCTTTTTTGCTCTGCTTTACATCTGTCCCTCTAGGTGCCAGACGAGGATGGTGAGATGCAGGAAGTGGGAAAACCCCACACAAAGGGCACTCACGAGGCTTCTTTCCACCGTTCTGTTCTTTTTCTTTCTTCTCTTCATCAGAGTCGAGCTCACTCCATTTTTTTGCCTGCTGTGCATCTCTAAGGTATGTATTCACTTCTCTTTGCGGCGCTTCAACTGCCTCTTCACTTGCGAGCAAAGCGTCCTGATTGGTCAAACCTGAAGGGCGGGGAGGAGACGGAAAATGACCAGAGGGAAGACTTTGTGAAGTCACTGCATTTAAAAAAATTCTTCTTTCCTCTTCTACCCTCCCAGCGAAGACCGCATCCCTTCCTACTTCCCGAGAACAGTTCTTCAACAGAAATTTTTTTATCAAACCCACACTTGTCCATTTTAAAGGACTTGACCGTTCACTCTTCACTTCGGCTCGGTACTCTTTCATATATGCAATAAAAACTGCAACTGCATTATCGTGTCCCACTCGGTCCGCACACTCGATCACTTTCTTTGCCATCTCCCCACTTGGGTATGTTGCTGCTCTTTCCAACAAAGAGAGCCATTGCAACTTGATACTCTTCACAGGAGCAACCGGGTCTGAAGAAGAAGAAGAAGAAAGAGAAGAAGAAGAAGAAGAAGAAGAAGAAGAAGCCGACGAAGAAGAAAGGGAAGAAGAGGCAGAGAAAGATCGAGCATCCTGAACCTCTGCAAGATCATTCTCAATTTCTTCGAACAACGCCTGTCTAGTCAAATCCGCAACATCCGCAAACTCGCTTGGAAGCTGCAGAAGGGCACTTTCATTCTCTTCTTCTCCCTGACTCTTCTCAGCTTTCTCCCTCTCCTCTTCTAAATCTGCATCGATGAGGATTTGCAGATCTCTATCAAATGCAGCCTGCAAACCCCAGTTTGCCTCGACAGGAATGTACTGCCAACTTGAAGATTCAGCACGCGACCCTGCCTGCGCAGCTGAAGAAATCGCGCCTTCACTTTCTCCTTCCCCCCTCTCTTCTACCCCTCCTCTCTTTGGTCGCCTCAACAAAGCAACGAATGCCGCCATCCCAACTTCACACTCTTCTTTGAATAGCAGTGCATGCCGATCATGCGTTGTGATCCCATCCGAAAAGTCAGAGCCGAACAAGCCAGGAGTTGCTTGCCCCCTCCTTCGTCCTATGTTGCAGTTGTGCAAAAAAGCTCGTTCAAGAATGATCCCATCTCCCAGGACCAGCCCTGCTTTGGTTTCTTTGAAGCCTGCCTTCAAATGGAGATGATAGCATTCCAGTTGGCTGGTGGACCTCCATGTGATCCAGGCTGGTGCTCTCACTTCTTTAGACATACCAGGGAGCGGTCTATCCTTCGTTGGCTGATACATGGAGAACCCTTCTGGATCAGAAAGGCAGCCGTTCTTCACGTGCTCCGACGCGTTTGTCGGCACCTCCTCGGTGATCCGTCATGGTAGACAGAAACACAAGTTGGACGCAAAACCGCAAAACCCGCTAAAGACAGAAAAGGCGACGATGTGAAGCTCCTGGAAAGCCAAAGCAGTGTTGAACACGCAGCGACATAACCCTATAGACAACCTGACACTCTGTGAACTTCCTGTTGAGTGACTGTGCAGGCAGTCATGCAGTGAAGAAGAGAGTCGATGACACATATATCCGTTCGAATTCGGTTGCATGCTTGGCATGCACGTAGTCTCACGACGTCGTCTCACGCGGTGAGGCATCGTCGGTCGCCCCATGCCACCCCCATGCACAACACTTAATTACAGAGAGAGGGGTGCCGGCCACGTCTATCGGTATGGTGCCAAATTTGTATCGATGCGTGTATATACGCGTTCTTTATTTTTTTTAAATTGCATGTTGTATATATATATATATTAATATACGTACGCGTACGTATATATCAATAATACAAAATCACACATATATATTAATATATGCAGTAATTAAGATTTAGCCTGCAGAAAGCAGTCGATCGTATATATACCGACTGAGTCCATGCTGCTGTGGACTCTCTCTATAAACAAGCACATACGTGCACCAGAGCAGAAGTGGTTTTCCCATCACACTGAAAGAACGAAGCTTTACAGCGCACAGGCTCCACTCAAATTTCACGAAATAACCAATCGTATACAGCGTTTTCAGAGACTGAGTCTGACATGGCGCTCTCCATGTCAGAAGTCTTGTAGGACTTTTGAGGTTCTCTACTCAGCCTCCAAGCGCCACTTCATACAGATTCCATCAGACTTTGTCGAGCGACTATGAAGGTCTCTCATCTCTCCTGCGTTATGGCCCTCATGTTGCCTGCATGGGTGGACTGTCGGGTTCTCCCGAAACCAGAAAGAGAACTGCAAGCCAGCGGCATGTTGGAGAAGTTGGCCTTCTGGCGACGCAGCACGGGAAGTCAGGGAGCAAAAGACGTGTTTCTCATTCACGCAGCCCCGACCGTAAGGACTGTCCAGATGCTGACAGAGGACATCAGCACAAAGCCATCCCTCAAAGTTCTGGTTGCAGCGGCTTTGTGGAGTCAGCCGAGCGAAGGGGACGTCTACACCCTCCCATCCAATGCTAGAGCTCCCTATGCCCTCAGCCCTTTCCTCCAAAAGGAAGTCAAAGAGCAACCGGGAATTTTACACCTTCAAACTCAACCGCCATGCAAATCACACGGGAAATGGGGAAACGATGAAATTGATGACCCAGACTCTTGGAAAAAAGTCCAACTTGACGTTAGCACAGCATGGCAGCAGATTTTTGATATGACAACACGCTCCGGAATCCCGGTCTACTTCACCCTGCTACCCAGAAGCTCACGTCCCTTTGCGTTTTCCGTCAGCGAAAAGGAAGGCAAGAAAAGCCTTGGGATGCTTTACAAGGGAAACCCCGTCTTGCCGAAAGGCCCCCGTCCTGCCGGAGGTGCTCGCAGCATCCTCAGCATCGCGAGGTTGTTGTTGCACTCCTTTGGCAGCAGGGCGAAAGTGATTGATGACATCACCAACTACACCTCCCGGAAGGCTACTTATTTCGCAGACGTACTTAGCGTTGCAGCGGGAGGTCTGCTGGATGATCAGACCGTTTGGGACAGATTTCACCTCAAAGAAGCGGCAGTGATGCAGGACGGAAAGTTCACCAAACCCATTATGGGACAGGCAAGCACTGCACAGGACTTTGCGTGGTGCAAGCTCGAGACAGAGCCAAACCCAAAGGGCGAAGTGTATGTCCTGAAGAGTGACGAAGAAACTGTGGACAAACTGCTCGAGTCGCTCAGTTTCATGTACGACACACCTGAGGCAACCAAAACCCAACAAGGAAAGATGTGGGACTCTTGCACGATATGGCATGACACAGAGCTCAACGATGTCGATGACATGCCTGCCAACTACCTTGCCGGCATGAATACCAAAGAAGGACACCTTGGGAAGGAAAAGTCATGGGACATCAACTTCAATTGGGAGAAGGCAGACTGGGCAAAAAGCCCTGAGAGTGCCCAGAAATGGATGAAATCTTTGAAACAGAATGCAAACAAACCAGACACTTTGTCCGACAAGGCGCTTTCCCATTTTAAGAATTTCATTGGAATTTTCAGCCCCCCAGGAGAAGGGGGATACAGAGAAGGGCGTTACGCCGAGCTTCTCCCCAATGCCGACCGACCAAATGCCAAAGATGAGTACCAACCGCAGTCAGATGGAAACCTGGAGCCCAAATTGATTGTATCCCGAAATAAGGGCGGGGCGGGAGGGTCCCCTGATGCAGTGTCAGGGCAACCTGGGTCTGCAGGGGAATTGGAGTCTGTGTGGTGGGAGGAGAGCACAGCAGGGTCCATGTCCCAGCGGCACGAGTTCACTATCTTGGACGATGCATATTTTTGGACGTCCAATGCTTTTTTCTTTGGTAAAGACCCGGCACGTCGCACAAGAATAGAAGAAGACGCAGTATGTAATGTTGAAGAAGAAGGAGCTGCGTATAAGAGAGAGACGGTGACGTTGTTAAACAGGTTGAAGGAATTTGGGCGAAAATGGAAGGAATTGAACAGTGTGACGAATGCCTATTTTGGCTTTCACGAGGCACCCGATCACTCCTTTCACAGTTCTGCACATGCACATGATCGATCTCGATGCGACAACCGGTCTGAAGACCAACAAAGTCCTAGCAGGCTTCAAACAGCACTGTGCAAAGACAATACCTTTGAGTTTCTATATCGCGAAGCATGAAGAGTCGGACAGCAACTGGCCCTGCTGGTTGAACAAATACACCAGTGAGGCTGAGCTGAGTCGTGCGTACATGTCTGAGAGCCCCGAGGGGGGGTGGGGGGAGAAGAGCAAAGAAGATGTCGTAGTCACCAGACTGGACTGTATGGCCCTCTTGTTAGAGAAGGGCGTGTTTCCGCGAGACTCCCCGGAAGGCATGTTTTTCGACAAGTGCCTGTCTGCTTACCAGTGGCCCCCGCCATCCAGTGGGGTAGGCTCGTTGTGGCGTTTTCCCGAGATCGTCTCCACCGACTTTCATCCGAAAGACATCCCGGCCTTCTGAGTCCCATTACACTGAAGTTTCCAAGGGGCCAGGACCACTAAAAATCACAATGAGTTCTCTTATTTCATAGTTACATCTGCTACTAAGAGTTCTCTCTCTAGCTATATATGTCTAATACAATTGAAAAAGTAATAAATACAAATCATATAATTCTGTATTTGAGTCTGAAATACATTGATATATTACAATAATATCACAAGAGGCTAGGAGGAGTGTGATATCAACTATGATATGAACGTATCTCAGAACGTATAATAAACTATAGATGACTCAGATGATGATCAGGAGTTTCACTGGCCGTTTTATGGTTTTTTAACAGACAATCCGACTTTTTAATGAATTTGTTCTTTACTCTAAAGCTGTCGGAGTTTCTAAGCTAAACTTAATTGGTTTACTTTCTAAATTTGAAGTTGCATGAAACAATATTCATGAGCTAGAGACCTCGTATAAGTGCATGATCTAATACGTCAACTGACACATCTATCTAGCAATTTGTGGAACTTGGATTTAATTTTTCAAAATTAAGTCATTTAAACAATTATATCATGTATTAACGAATGCAAAAACGACTGCGAATATTACTTTTTATAGATTATGCAACAAATATTGCTCATCATATATGGTTCTATTACTACCTGGATATTTTGAGTTCACCCATCTAAAAGTCTCCTTTCGTTAAATTAAAAATTAAAATTGAAGTCTCATAAATTGCGTGAATTGAAAACAAATCAGTTGCGTTTTTCTTCCAGCACACATAAAAGAGGGAAATGATCGGAAGCTTTGCTTTGGACCACCTGTGCAGAAACGGTCCGGAGGCCAGGAGATATGAAGATATAATCGAGACGGGTGAGCGGCATGTCAGACCTAAAGGTGGCGCCCCTTCTCCTGAAGTTACGGCAGGGACAGCAAGAACGGCGAGACTCAGAGTCCGATTCGGATACCGCCAGGCTATCTTTTCGTTCGGCCTTGCGACTTCTGCTGTCAAGCCACGCGTCTTTGTACCCCCTGCGGACCGGAACCTTCACCGCCTTAAAGAACCCAGGTGCGTTCATGTCCCCAGCAATCACGACATGAAGTGGAAGAGACGGACTCCGGTTCCCTGACTGAATCCCTTTCGGCTCTGAGTTCTCCTCTTCATTCGCATTATCTTTCAATTGCTCGACCCAATCGAGTACCTCTTCCATCTCTGCTGCCTGCTCACACCCTGAAGCGTCACAGCCAAGGTGAGTGCCCACAAAAAGAACATCCCGGGAAAATCCTGAGGGTCGGACTCGACACACAATAGCAACTTGAGGAAGCTTGCCAAAAAAAAGATTCGACTTGTGATGAGTTTCCCAGGTCTTCAGACGCAACACCTGACTGCTCTTCAGATGACACCGACGGGGATCAACCAGCACAGCCGTCCCGAATTCTCCCCCCATGTCCTCAGTCTTGCTGTAGAACACGGAGGTTTTTTTTGTCAGTCTCTCGATCTCAGAGGGCTGGTCTGCATCTCGCAGGGTCGGGTCTTGAAGCGGCTTGCCGTAGCAGTCCCTCTCACACCTTTTGCTGACTTCCTGCGAGCCAAACGACTCAAAAAGGCCGAAGAATGAGTCGAGGAGAACACCCAAAGAAAGAAGGAAATCTCTCTCTCTCTCTCTCTCTCTCTCTCTCTCTCTCTCACGCACACACACACACACACACACACACACACACACACACACATATATATATATATATATATATATATATACAGAGAGAGAGAGGAAGAGTGAGGAAAATTAAAGCAGGCGCAGCAGCAGGCAAGCCGTCAAAATAGGCATGCACATTCATGCACCCGTAGCACATGAACACGCCCCGGCAGACTGGGACATGGGTAGATTGACGTATCCACACCTGCAAAGAGACATGACGGCCGAGTCACAGTGCCACTTTGACTTGACAGGTGGAAGGACCGACAGACAACCAGACGTCGATTTCTCACCCTTTCCGCCCGTTAGTCAAGCACGCCAACATTGCATGCATCCAAGGGACAATAGAGAGACACGACATCGAAAATGCGCTTTTCCAAACACGCGGCTTACCTGCAAAGCGGCCACATGGACGTCAAGCGCGTTGATGACCCTGCAGGATCTCGACAGATCGTATTTTCCGTCGATGCCCACACCGGACTGTAGGTTGTATTGCAAAACACGGAGCTGTTGCTGGTTGCCTTCTGAAAACTCCATGTCGCATGCATGCAGAGGTATATATGAATGTGAAGGATTCAAGTGCCCGTCTGACAGCCTGCTTCGACTCAAAAGTTAGCGTTCGGTGAGCAGGCGAAAGTCTGGAACTGACAGGCCACGGTCTATACATACATTATGCCGATCATCGATCAGATTGTTTGGCATCGCCTGACCTTGAAACATTAGTTGTATCCATGCATGGTGGGCCGGCCATGCATGCATGCATGGTGTGGGCCGCGCGCGGGGTGCAGCCATGCTGTTTTCGCGCGCGCGGTACGAATCCATGATCGACGCACGCAAAAAAAAACGCGCTGAGTCTCTCTGCTGCCGTCTCTCTCTGCATCTCTTCAGTATTCGCGCTTGACTTGGGAGTTTTCGGTCAAGTATGGCGATCTGGGCTTCCACTTTGGTACAGTGTCGCAATTGCTGGTTCTTCCTTGCTGTTGCTGTTTGATTGTGTGGAGCTGAGCAACAACTGGCGCGTTTTCGTTGCAGTTTCCCCTCAGTCGAGCAAGGAGTCGAGACGTCTCGCGCTGGCTTGTGGTGGCATTGAACCCAATCCACCGTCTGGAGAGTAGAACGCAGAGGCAGTCAGACCTCCATCAGCTTGGCCGAAGCGCATCTGCATTGCACTTTGCCTCTACGTTCGTTCTTGAAAGGATGAACTCCGACCTTCGCACGAGAGAAGACGCTCTCGCAGGCCTCACTGGTCGAGAAGACTGGACAGAGCCTCCACGGGAAAACGAACCCCCGCGCCCCGCCAACCAGAGCATTGCGAATGCAGCTCTGGCGGCGTACAGCACACACAGAGTACAGCCTGAAATCGACAGCAATATCCAAATTACGACAACCATGGTTCCAAACTTCCCGGCGCCCTTCGCCAGACGGGAGAAAAAAGGTCAGCATGGGGACAGAGACGCATTCGTCGCTTCATGCTGCTTGATGACAGGGCTTGATCGGCACCATTGCAGACTTTTCATAACTTTCTTTTTTTCATCCTTCCTTTGCTGTGCGTTTGTCTCACATACTGCCGTTCTCTTCTCAACCTCTCGGATTGTGTGAGCAGCTGTGCAGCGGGATAACATCGCTCGCCGTTCTGCGAACACGAAAGGTGAGCACGGTTTGTTTTGTCGGACACCCCAACAAGCACGTTTGCCTTCTGCCTCGCGGTGTCACCATGCTTCCGCTCTTCTTCGTCGCTGCAGAGGAAGACGCGTTCAGTCAATGAAATCCCTTCAGTGGATCTTTCAGGTTCCTTCCATGCTTTGACCCTATCGATGGACGGACTGCCTGTGCTTACTGTTTGATCTCCTACCAACCTACATGCCTGACTGACTGCCTGACTGACGGGTCGCATGGGGGGCAGGGCGATTGAAAGAATTCCCAAAGTCGCGCTGAACTTGTCGATGAATGAAGCCTTCTTCTCTGGAGATTCGATCGAATCGTGTGGCTGGCGAATTGATTGTTTTTCTTGTGCGTGTGCAGTTGGCCGTCCTGGTACACGGCGTCATCGTCGGTGGCTGAACAGTCAGCTCTCCCTCACCTTCCTTTCTTTCTTTCTTTCTTTCTTTCTTTCATTCATTTTATTTTCTTTTATTTTCTTCCTTCTTTCGTTTCTTTCGTTGGTTTCTTTCGTTGGTTTCTTCCTTCCTTCCTTCCTTCCTTTCTTTCTTTCTTTCTTTCTTCCTTTCTTCCTTTCTTTCTTTCTTTCTTCCTTTCTTTCTGTCTGTCTGTCTGTCTGTCTTTCTTTCTTTCTTTCTTTCTTGCTTGCTTGCTTGCTTTCTTCCTTCCTTCCTTCCTTCCTTCCTTCTTCTTTCGCTCATCCGGGTTCGAGCATGGCCAGTCTCAAATTCCGGCTGCCTCTTAGCCCTCTTCTCTTTCCTGGCCGTTGCGTTTGAAGTGTAAGGATGTGTGCTTGAGTGTAAGGAAGTGTATGGATGTGTGCTTTTCTTTCTGGCATATGTGTCGGGGAGAGGGTATATTTTCGTGCGAGTGCCTGTGCGTGTGTGTGTGTGCGTGTGTGTGCGTGTGTGCGTGCGTGTGTGCGTGTGTGTGTGTGTGCGTGTGTATGTGTGTGTGTGTGCGTGTGTATGTGTGTGTGTGTGTGTGTGTGTGTGTGTGTGTAAGTAAGAGGGAGAGAGAGACACACACACAGAGAGAGAGAGAGAGAGAGAGTCTCTCCTCAATTGTTTTTGCGCCCCCCGATTTTTTTTCGCTTCACTCCTTTCTCCTTCCTGAAATCCCTTCTGGTTGCAGCCCAGCTCCTGACTGGACACCTGCGGCGGTGCATGTATGAATCTGGTCAGTTTACTTGTGGACGGGTAGGTGGGTGGGTGAGCTGGAGGAAGGCAGATATCCAAAAGGTGAGGGGGTGTTGAGATCTGGTGCTGCGCGAATTTTCACGCAGCGTTTTGGACGGAAGCGGAGAAGATTCAAGGAGCAAGGGAAGACTCTTGGAGCAGCGAGGGGTTTGTTCCTTCCATCCTTTCTTCCTTGCTTCCTTTCCTACCTTCTGTTTCTTCGTTTGTTCTTTCTCTCTGTTCGCAGGCCACAAGCACGAAGGAGATTTGCGGTCCGCAGGAAAAAGAACTTTTTTCTTCCCTCAACTGAAACTGCAGCACATCAGAAGCGTCGCACGGAGCGTTTGAAAAGCTGCTCAGTTTGCTTCCTGGCTTTTGTTCCCGTCTCTTTTCCGTCACCTCATCTCTCATTCTTCTTTTCTTTTCTTCTCTTTTCTTTTCTTTTCCGGATGCACGCAGGGGAAGACCTCACTGATACAGACGCCGAGCAACGACAGCTGTTCACAAAGCCAGCAGGGCAGTCAGAGGAGAGGACTGTGTTCCAACGACTGGGCGACGATAAGGTTCGTTCGTTCGTTCGTTCGTTGGTCTCTTTCCTTTCCTGTGTTGCAGTGCAGAGCAGCTCAGGGTGCACAGCTGTTCTTTTCTTCCTTTTTGACTTGATTAAACGCTGGTTGGAACTTCAAAAAGGGACTCAACTAGCCCATTCCAACATCTTCGATACGTTCAATACGCAGAGACGTGCAGACATATGTGGAGAATAGGACAGAGAGTATTTCGCACATTAGCTGCCTGCCTGTCTACTCTACCTGCCTCCTGAATAGGATCTTCTGGAGGTCTTCCTTCGGTGCAAGGAGAAAAGGAGGGCGTCTGGAGGGACAACTGAAAGGGGGCAGCGGAAAGGTGGGTAGACCTGTCCAGATCGCGTCATGTCCGATCGAAGGGTAAAGACGTTACTAGTTGAAAGGGATACTGGGGGTGTTCCTGTTGGGGGGGGGGCTACGGAGTGAAAGCGTTGATGTGCTCTGTTCAACGCACGATGGAATTCTCCTCCCCTTACATACAATACACTGCAGGGAGGGAACAGAAAGTCGAGGGAATTGAATGAGGTGCGATTTTTCCGAGAACTCTTCTTTGCTGCACGTGCTGTGTGCCCGCCTTCTTTGCCACTGATGGGTCGTGCGTTCTATTTTCTTTTCTGTTCTCTGTCCTTGATTTGAGTTCCCCGCCGCCGGTGAGGGAACGAATTTTGTTTGTGTGCAATGAATGAGGCCCCTCCTGGTTCTTTCTGTTTTGCTCCTTCCTCCTGTGGTGAGACAGGAATGTCTCGTGTGTCTCATTTCTGGTGCAAAAGGAACAACAAGTTGACGACAAGAAAGAAAGAAGAAATGAGTGGATGATCAGAAGAACAAAACGTTTCGTGCAGACAAAGGCAGATCCGAGAGCCCTGCAAACCGTGTACACAGACTGGAAGTCCGCATTCGTCGCGCATTCCGCCAACTTCGCAGGGCTTTCGGTCAGTCAGGCGGATCCAGCGTGCTTGCGTGCGTCAGCCATTTCCTTTTCTTTTCTCTCAATGGGACGACAGTATCGTTTGACGGTTCAATATACTTCCTTGCGTCTGTCTATGCATGAAGAGACTCAAACCTACAGACAGCTTCGTGTGCCCCCTTCAGTCAGTTCCCCCCGGCGCAACCCTTTCTATCTCCCTTTCCGTCTATCTGTCCTTCTGTCTTTGGTAAAACGAGTGACATGGTCTGACTTTGTCTTTTTCGCTATTTCTCTCCCTCTCTCCGTGACTTGATAAACGAAAAAAGGACAAACCCCTAGCCTTCTTGTCTCTTTCTCTCTTGCATTCCTCCCTCACTCTTGTTTCTGCCTTTCTTCACTGCTTCCCCCCCTACTCTCTCCAGATGGAAGCGCATCCGACGAGTCGCTCCTTCGATCTCTTGAGACCGTCCTGAGGGGATTTGCCGAAGAGACCAAGAGGAAGAAGAAGCAGGAGAAGGGAGAGGACAGAAGGGAAGCGGATCAACAGAACAGTAGTGAAGTAGAGGGTGTCGCAACATCGTGTGATGCCCCTCCTTCTTCTCCTCCTTCTCCTCCTTCTTCTTCTTCTTCTGCAAGCACAGATCAGAAAGGAAAGGATGAGGAGGAAATTGAGTGGGCCTGTGCCTCTGGCACTTCTTTTCTCTTAGTCTTCTCCCGACTTCCCCACGACCAAGGGGTGGCTCCGGTGCTCCGACACGTTCGCCGTGCAGACCAAAGCGAATTGCAGAGGGAAACTGCGAGGGCAGTCAGGATGGAAATGACGAAGCAGCAGGGGGAACAGGAACAGGAAGAGGAAGAGGAGGGCCCTCTGCTCTTCCTCTGGGGCCTCGACGGTCTTCAGAGAAAAGTCGCACACTGTCTCGCACCCCTCTTCGTTCTTGAGTCCCATTCAGTCGAAATACCTAACAACCCCGCCGCCTCATCGCTGTCCAAGCCGAAGACTCACCCCTCCGCCCCACACCGCGTCTCGCCCCTCTCTGACACCACCACTGCCACAGACCAGGACACTGCAGTCAAGGGGCATGTGTGTGGAGTGACCGGCACATCAGGCGGCAGTGTAGAAGTACAGGAGGGGGTACAGGAGGATCCAAATGACGCCGATGATTCCCCTGCGCCTCTTACAGCGGCTGCCGTCCCACCGGCAACCCCCGGTGAAGTAGATCACCCAATTGATGCGGGTGTGCACACTGACTCTCTCTCTCCGTCTCCATCTCTTGCTAACAGCAAGCAGAAGCCTCACGGCCGTCGGCAGGGAGGGGCGAAGAGCAAGAGTGGCGGCCGATCGAACCGCAACCGTTCGTCTCATCCAACATCTTCCCCTGCGATGCGATCCTCTTCACAGCCTCAGCCCCGATCTTCGGGGGGTGGCTTGATGGGACTGCATGGGTGGGAGGGGGGATGGGTTGAGAGCGTGCAAGCGGGTTGTGAGATTGGGGTGGGTGGGAGTAGACTGGCACGTAGAGACCCTGAGGAGGGCAGTGAGAGACTAGTGCATGCAGGCCTGCGTCGAGACAGGCGCCGTGCTGTGATCCTCCGCCCCGTGCCGGGCTCCGATCCGTTCGTTCCTCCTTTTTCGATCGCCGAATTTATTTTGAATCAGTTGGTGGGGGCGGCCCGAGAGGGAGGTGGTATGGATGGGGCAGTTGGTGGAGGGGGGTTGTCTTTTGCCAACAGAGGAAAGGGGGAACAGGAGGAGGAAGACGAAAGTACAGGAGAAGATTTTGTGTTCACTGACGGAGAAGTGGCGTTGAGGGACAAGGAGATGAAACTTCGGAAAACCACAAAACAAAGTCAGTCAGGAGGAAACGGAATCAAACGAGACCTCTCCTCTTTTTTCCTTGCGTTTGCTTTCAACGTTCTTGTGCCTGACTTGCTCTTCTCTCGTCTCAATCGCATTTCGCATTCCCGGGCCCTCTTTCAAATCGTTTAAAGCAGCTTAGACGTATGGCCATACGGCTCTGTTCTTTTTGCTTGTTTTGCCATCCTGCCTGTCTGCCGGCCATGCACCCTGTTTGTCTCCCCGCTTCTGCTTTGTTTGCCTTCCCCCTCTTTGCACCTTTCAGCGTATTTGCACATGCATAAGTGGCCTTGTGTGTCTCTTTCTGCGTTCACGTCCATGCAGTGGTGCATGGGGGCCGAAACCACAAGGACTCACGCCAAGCCAAGCCTCGCCTGCCCCCGGCCTCTGAGCCCCCGACTCCGGCCCATGGTCCCTCTGCGGACCCGTCGCGTGGGGGGAAGGGCTCGAGAGAGAACTGCAGAGAGTCTGAGGGATGGACGCAGCTGGAGAGCGTGGAGGAAGCCGATGCACGTTTCTGCCTGGAGGGAGAGGGGGGGGGGGAGGTTCCAAGCGGGGAAGGTGTGCGGCAAGTGGCTGCTACTGCGGCCTGGGAAGTGGTCGAAAAGAGAGAGTGGATTGCGAAGTGAGGGAAATCAAATCACTCCCTTTCCGTCATTCCCTCTCTATAGGCCGGTAGTAGGCCCTGTCATACAGAACGAAACAAGCAGTGCCACTTTCCCAGAGATCAGCGGACGTACATGGTAGAGGCTGATACCGTAGAGCTAGGAGCGCAATCGAGAATACCGAGTAGGTCGATCAGCCGTGAGGTCCCTAGTGAGCTAGCTACTACTATATAGGCACCGGTGTTAAGAGTAACTTTGATGGTTTGATGATGGCCTAGATGATGCCATCATGATGGCTCATCTACTAAATTATAGTTAAAAAAACAGCTTCTTTGAATATGTAGTAACCGTTATACGCTGGTAAACTTTAAATGCTTATTAAAAGTAAACAAATGTCTAGACAAATGTATTGATTGATTGATTGATTGCCAATTAAGTGATAAGTGATTTATTGGTGCCCTAGTACTATGCGCTACTTACCCATATAACAAAAGAAATCAAATAATCCCAAATGTATCCAAACAAAACATACATGACACCACGGCTTGCTTTTGTAGCCTAGAGGTTAACATGCAAGACTATAGACCAAACGACCCGAGTTCAAATCCTACAAGATCTTGTTTTGGAGCTTTAACGTCCATCTGAAGCAGCGCAGCGAACCATGCGCACAAAAACCGATTACCACAAGAATTACCGAATAATCGCTGCGTGTGAAAGACTTCAAAAAGACTTTCTGAAAGACTGCAATCAAACCAGAATGATCGTCGAATCATAAGAAATCCCCATGCTTCTGAGATCGAATCTGATTGATCGAGTCTGTTACTGGAGATCGACCTGAACCACCCCAGCAACATCAACCTCGAAAGAGCTTTGAACCCCTGCAGGCACTCATCAGCGCCTACCCTACTAAGTAGACCTTAACACTAGGACATTGTCATCGTTTTATATCGTTTTATCTTTTATATAGAGGTCGCGCCTACAAATGGCAAGAGGGCCGATCACCGGTGTGTCTCACTGCCAGTGCAATTGACATTTGTGTTTTTTAATTTTTGAAATAAGAAAATATTATAGTTTATGCCAGTGAATCACTAGCAGTCGCTAGATGAATTTAAAATCGGTGATCATCGTAGTTGGGGTTTCAAATGAGGCAAATTTTAATTATGAGGAAAAAACATGGGAAAAGACGACAAAACTGGATAAAAATTCTAGATAACATAAATGACTAGAAAATCTTTTCTTAATTCCTAGTTTTCTTTTCCAATTTACTCTAAACAAGATGCATACAGGTATGCGGATCGAGGCTTATGTGGTCACGTTAAACTCTGGAGTTGTCCTTTGGTTTCCTTGAATCAGATATTGACTTATGAATCCGGGTTCAGTCAATATGGTTGACAAAGTGCTTCACCTTGAGCATGGCTGCTTGGAAAGGGGCGTCAAGCAGTAGGAGAAGGTTGGTACCGTTGGCAGGATGCTAGGCTCAGATTTAATATCAATCAATATTTCAGACAAAAGGCTAATATAATATATTGTAATATAATATAATATAAACTTAATGTAATATGAGAGGATGAAGATTGGGTTGAAGGCTGGAGATAAGTCAGAGAATGAAGATCCGTCCTACGATCGGTCCTACAAAATCTGATGATAACGCATTTCTTTGGTTATTATTTTTTAAAATGGTTTTTTATAAGGCTTCAGAGGCAAGTTGCTCTGTTCAAATGAATTAAGAGGGGAAAAAAGACAAACACGGGGTAAATTTATGTAGATGTTATATCATATTATATTATATTTTTATGATAAAGATATATATATGTATATATTGAATCCAAGCCTAGGCAGGATGACAGGAAAGAGAAGAGAGGATCAAGCTCTGTGTCGGAATGACAATGATGGGGAGGATCGGCCGTTTCGTCTTTACGAACAGAATCACATGTTTGTAGTCCTCCCCGAGATTCATTCCTGTCTCGGGGGGGCACACACGCAACACATCATCAATCCAGACCTGGAAAAGTGTGGATTCGAAAAGGACTTGATATGCCTCTTTTCCTCCTCGTTGGACGTGCACACAGCAACCATCGTGTTTGACAGCAGGCAGCGCCCCCAAAGAACTCAGTAGTAGGTCACCTTTTCCTTGGAAGGAGTGCCTTGAAACCCCTAGCTGTCGACCACACACACCACCTTCCTGAGGGATCCTGAGGGGAAGACTCGATCCTCCCCCCTCCTCGGGGTCGAAGCGCTGCTCTGTGCAAAAATGTTAGGAAAAGGCAGCGCAGCGGCGGAGCTAGCGGAGGAGCCTGCCAGCCCCTGAGGGTCTGCCCCCCATGCAAAATCATGCGAAAGCCTTTGCCCCCCTCCAACCCTGATTCAGAAAGCATACGCTCTCGGATTTTGGTGACCCATCTTCCCTTGTTCGTGCCACATTTAATGTGAGCGAGTTGTCATTTGGGAAGAAAACGCCAGAGACGTGCTTTCTTCCATGTTGACGACGCCTGTCTCAGGCAGTCACGCGCAGGAGTGGTGCACACTCTAGTTGGTTCGGAAACGGTTTTTTCATCACTCACTCTCTCTTTCTCTTTCCTCCATCTGCTGGTTTCTCTCCCTCCTCCTCTTATTCCACCTCTATTTCTTTTGTGTCTGGTGCTACCTCTCTCCCTCCCTCTGTGACTCCCCCCTGCTCCCCCTCTCCTTCTTTTCCTTCTTCAGAATCTAGAAGATCAAGGACAGACCTGCTGGTAAGGAGTATCTGCAGGGCTGGGCGCGTAGCAGTGCACGTCAGACGCACGACATCAAGCCCTGTACCTTTCGTCGCAGAGGCACAAAGGTTATAAAAAGTTCGTGCTATTCACAGCCCGCCCCCAAGAAGAAGGATAAGCTCGGCCTCCTCCAAACGGTTGATACCCGGCCCCCCCATCACGCTAGCCCATCACGATCTGCGTTCATGGGCATTCGGAACCGGGGGCCCGGGAGGGAAGCTCCTCGTCTTCGTAGTTCTCTACAAAGCAGTCTCTCTGCTCATAATCGTCCCTGGCGGATTCATCTTCTTCTTGGTCCCTCCTGCGGATGCCCTCAGTGACCCCCCTTCATGGTGGCCTTTGTTGCTAGCCAGGGGTAGAAACGGTTGCAGGGTGCTCTGTGTGGTTGCAGTGACGCTTCCGACAGCGGCAATGTATCTGTAGACATGGGAGCATCCTTCTTATTTCTGAATTAATGTCTGCAGTTGTTCAAGAAACGTGAGCACCCGTTCTGCATAGGCACTGCCTTCCCCCCGAACAATATTCCCATCCTCATCCTGAGAAGACCCCTAGTAGTTCGAGAACTTCATCTTTTCAGGACTGTCCAGGGCTGTCCGGACAAACCCTGCACAGTCCAAGTCACCAAGACGCAGATAACGGACCGCACACAACAGAGAGAGCACGATTTGCTCAATGACCTCCATGGTTTTGAGGAGCTTGTAGAGGCCCTCTGTGAGGTAGAGCCATCTGCGGAGACCAGCATGCACACTTTAGAGTTCTCGGTACATAGTATGTGGGAACAAAGGAGGCAGGTGGATAGAGAGAGGGAGAAATTCTCTTCATCCTTCTTCCCTGCAACGAATTTCTGATAAAGTGCATGCATTGGGGAAACTTCTCCCCAAACGTACAACACCTTCACCAGAGACGCACGCACAATTCTCGATCCCAGAGGGGATCAAACAGTTTAATTCCCGTTAGCTCCCTTCTTTGTCACTCTATCTGCCCTCTTCGTGGGAGACTTTCTGAATTTCTGAGATACCTGTCGGGTCTTCCACCCACCCACCGACCCTTGAATTTCTCTACAATTAATTTTCTTATACCCCCTCTCTGTCAATTTATCCTCCCCCTCCCCTTCCCCCTCTGCCCATATATGATCTCCCTCTGTCCTGGAAAGCTTCTTTCTCTTCGCCTCTCTCTCCTCTCTCACTATTTGATGGTAGGTCACTCTCTCATACTCTGCTTTGGGGTCCCAGGTGAGGCAGAAAAAATTTCAGACTGACTGATAGGTGGAGTTTGACAGGTCTTTCACCAGCATCAATTAAGTCCCAAACCTGATTGATGAGGCGTCCGGCGACAGCTGCACACAGCAAGGGAGAAAAAGAACAGTGAGAGAGTGACTGATCTTGACTGAAGGAGGGAGGGGGAATTTCAAAACAACCGAGAGAGAGAGAGAGAGAGAGCAAACGATGGAGAGAGAGAGAGAGAGCAAACGATAGAGAGAGAGAGATAGAGTAAACGATGGAGAGAGAGAGACAGAGCAAAAGATGGAGACTCAGAAAAAGAGAGAGAGAGAGACAGAGAGAGACTAGAGAGAGAGAGAGAAAGAGAGAGAGAGAGAGAGAGAGAGAGAGAGAGAGAGAGAGAGAGACAGAGAGAGAGAGACAGAGACTGATGTGTTGTGAACCGTGTCTTGAACGAACTGAAAGAGGTTCTTCTCTCTATCCTTTTCTCTCGCTCTGCCCTGCCGAGACCTTACAGGCAGCAACACATACCCTCTGTCACACCACCTTTCCTCTCATCATAGAGGCATGTGACAAACCCTACATGGAGCCCCATGTACGCAAGGATGTTTGCCTCATTGTCTTCAAATGCTGTGGCAGAAGGTCTATCAATCGCTTGCCAAAACCTTCATTGGAAGACGGGGGAATTCCTTCCTTCTCCTCATCCATGCATATATATCTGAACCCGCATCGGAGTCATCGGATCCCAGAGGAGGCACGTATCATGTCTATATCCCTGCTGTGGGAGAACAGATGGTGACGGCCTAAGAGTGGATACAGTGGACGTCTGCCTGCAAAGGGAGTGGCGGAAAAGGCAGGGGGAACGACTCAGTATACAAGGCTACCTGCAGGTGCGGCAGCTGCTGCGGAGAATGCATGGAGGGACTGCAGGTGCTGCAGGGCTGTCTAGAAACGGGGGCCCTCACTTTAGCTGCCCCAGCTTACCTAAGCACTCACAGGAGGGGTGGGAGCTGGTGGGGGGGGGGCCTAAAAATATGATATGAGGGATTTATTTTTTCCCCACACCTCCTTCACCACCCCCAGATCCCCTGGAACCCCCCGTTTCTTATGTTGTTGCACAAAGGCCTCACCCCACAGTTCCCTGGAATTCCTAGGTGTAGAGAAAATATACTGGCCTCTAGAGGTCTCTCCTTCTTTCCTTTTTATCCTTCCTCCTCCATTCTGGCCCTGTGGAGAGAACGGAAAAGCATCGGCAGTGCTCTGAGACTCAAGCAAGAGACCGTCTAGCTTTTGGGCTGGCACTTCTCTTCAGAGACGGTCCGAGGGACAGCAGAAAGATACATAGCCCTGAGTACGTCCCATAGAGGATCTTATCCGTCATATCAACCATAAACTAACCCCCCTCGGACAGAAGAGTAATACACGCAGCAGTAGCTGCTTCGAGAACATCAGCAGTGAGGCGGCAATCTCGCCTGAAGAGCAAATATCCCCCAACAACACCTATCAAATCAGCTTCCAAGTTAATGTAGAAGACTCTTCCATCTCAACCGATCGTCATCTTTACAACCATCACTCCCCTTTTCTCTAAATGAAAGACAGCAAGGCAGCCGACATCTTGACGGTTTCTGTACAGGTGCAGTGCGAATCAGAACTCCAGCTGCATAAAGTTGGTCGGGAACTTGACCTTCTGTTCTGCATCGCATGAGGGCAGCTCCCATTTTTCCTTCAATAAAGTGTCCAACTGGTTTCCTAACGGGGAAACCTGCATTTTCTGCGCTTCTTTTTCAAGGCAAACACTGTTTTAGGACTAAAACAATATGAAAGAAAGTCTTTATGCACTAGACTATCAACGAAAGGAGCATACAGATTTTGTTAGGATGGTCAACTTTCTGATGTTTGCACTTTGCAATGGGTATCAATAAAAGATGGATCGAAGCTGCATCGAAGCTGCGGAATGCTGCCCGTGGTGCATGCGAAAAAATCAAAATTATTGCTGAGGCATGCCCGGGCATGTCCGGCCCTAGAACAGTTGAGATTTTGGGCCCAAAAATGTGTGGGCCCTCTCCAACGGAAATCCCTGCTTAGCTGAAGCGACGCGCATACAACTTTACAAAAAAAGAAAAGAAAAAAAAACTTTACCAAGTAAAGACTAGACAAAAGGCTTAGATGACAAAGACTATGCATGTTAAAATTAATTTTGATCTAAAAAAAAAAGTATTACCAAGCTAGGACTTAAAGTCACTAGTCGAGTCATTTCTAAAAAATATATAAAAGAGTTTTACGTAGGTAAATGAACGATTAAATTTAGACTATGTTTGCGTAAATACAGTTGCAACTGATCGAAATGTATAAGAAATGTGCATCTATGTCGCCTCAAACAATGGGGACACACTAGGACACACAAAAAAAAAATTATATAAGAGGGTGTTCCCAAACCCCCCCCTCCCTCTAAGCCTTCAAAAAGCCCCACTTATAAAACGATGGCACGTATGTAATACGGCAGACCTCCGGGTGCATGGGTCACATGCGGCGGCGTGCAACGTCTCAAACCCTTCCCCCCCTCTCAAAAAATCCCTATAAGACACCGTCTTATAAAAAATATTTTGTCTGTCCCCAACGATGTCTAACGATGTTCGATAACCTCGGGAGACAGTAGACAGTAGCTCAACTTATGTAGCTGTATGCAGCTGACATCAACTAAAAGCCTTCAGATCATACACAAGTGGCAAACCTCTCTTCTTTTAGGCAATTTTAGGCGGGTCATTGTATACTATATAACAATAAAAATTCCTATTTTAAAATTGATAAAAATATAAATTTTAATATTCTTTTGTGTGTTTTTCAAAACAACTTGCACAGAGCTGCAAACTATATATCTAGTTATATGTATACATCTCGTTTTAAAGGGCAGCTCATCTCTAGGCCCATCTTCTTCCATCATGGCCCTGAAATTGTGCACTTGCATAAACACGCGTAGTTGCACGCCTGCACACCAATTCAAACCTAATACTAAATGCCTTTCGAAGCACTCGCTAGCACTCACTCAACTGGTTTGGTCTATTGGACACTGTATCCCATATATATATGCATGTATATATAGGCCCTGGCCCTTGAATTGTGACCAAAAACGCTTTTTCTAGTATAAATCAAAATATGTAATACATAAAAGATTTTGGCTAGTATAAAACACTTTTATATAGTCTAACAATTTATATTCTATGCAAAAATTTCAGTTAATGTTTATACTTGGTTCAAAAACTGTTTGATGTTCGATATCAGGCTTTATACCAGGCAGGTTGAGCAGGAAAGTGCCTCCAAGCTTCATGTTTGCGCACATGGTGACAAAACTGGCAGAGAAGCTCCACATCGTCAGGATGATTTGTGTTAAAAACTGTATCTATCCACTGAGTTTCACGTCCAGAAGGAATCTTTCTAACTCTCAGTTTGCCCAAAGAGTATCTCCGATATGTGCTTGCTCTGTAGTGATTGTGGTGCATATCGTATGCACAGCGAATGTTAGCACGAGTCACAATTGGAGGAAGGTTTGCTGTTCCACACTGCTTGCACTGACCACCAAAAATATTTCTAATTTCATTTTTAATAGCATCATTGGCCTGTTTTTGCGTCCAATGGAATTGATATTTCCACGCTTTGGCTTGAATGATCGGCAAAATTCTAGTGTGGAAAAGTTGTTTGCACTGTGCGTTGGAAGTAAAAGTAGCACCAGAATTTTGTGGACGGGGCACCATAGTGATAGTACGTACGCAGGCCGCGCGCCTATCCATCAGCTGCCCCCTACGACCTACTTCGGTTTTTCGAAGAAAAAAAAAAAGCCACGAGACGGCCACTTATAGGTAGTCCCGGGTTCGAGCACGACCGTGGTCACTTTTTCTGGCATGTTTTCAACCCATTTTTACGCCATCGTTGCGCGTGTTATCGCGCGCGGCCGCACGCGCTATGTGAGCGCTCAGACGGCTTTCAGATAGGGCCCCACCTGGAGCGACCCATTTTTTTTACAAAAATAAATTAAAAAAAAAATAAATTAAAAAAACAATACAAATGCTTCAATACAGCCAAAGCGCCTGTATCACGGTCAAGCTTGACCGGTCACAATTCAAGGGCCAGGGCTTCGTAATTCTAAACCTTAAAAGTACGTTTTTCTCGAAATGACGTCTCTCTTTCTTGTATCTGTTGTTCATTTGATTGCTTCACAACCAGGTTGGTTTCAGAGAGGGAAAGAAGTTCATCAGAAGCCTCACGTCTTAGACAATGTCCACAAAGTATAGGACAATTAATGCTAAAGGAACCATCAAGAGATTGAGGGATCGATTGAATTTATCGTACGATGACATTGCTTTTGCTCTTAACTGGCCTAAGTCAACAGTCGTTGCAAAGTACAAGAGCTCTTCCGATGACAAAGACCACAGGAAAGAGAATCCAGGGAAGCAGTCTACAATTCCTCAGGACATTAGAACCG
>JAHBMJ010000335.1:15000-50268 GCA_018398765.1 Chromera velia | reverse complement strand
AGATGGCAGGGGTTTGGTTTCTGACCTGCCTCGTGGGGATCATCTCGGTACTCTGCGGCAACAGGCGGCTCCAAGTCGTCCTCCATCATCAGCCTCTGTGCTGACGTACAAGAAAGTTTCTTTGTTGGCCCCAACTGAGTCCCAACAGCGCTTGAGTGCAAAAATCCGACAAAGTGGCGGGGATGCTGTACAAATTGAAGGAGCTTTCAAATGAGGTGCTCAGAGCGCAAAGCTGGAAGAGGCCTCACAGGCAGTCATTGAGAATCTGCAGTGAAAAGTCAATTGTGAAAGTCAACTGAAGGTCAGTCAGTCTGATCGACTCTGTCTGAGTCAGATTCTTCGATCTCCATGCAGCGGGCGTCGCATGGCGTCGCCATGTGGATGCACGTACGTACGTATACGCGCTCGCGATCGATCGCTTAATTATATATATTAATAATTGCGAGAGCTTAAGCGCGCCGCCATCGCGCCGCCACAACCTCGGACAGCCGCCGTCTCTCTGTCAGACTCGCATCTTTCTGCACTCATCTGCACTCGGTCCATTTCCCTCTCTCTTCTCTCTTCTCCAATCTCCTTACGGACTGCGACTCGGAAGTGTGCCAAATGATGTCGGTAGATGCGGCAGAATCACGGAGGAAAGGTCACTTAACGTAGATATTCCGGGTAGCCAAGATACTGAGCACAAGGAACGTGTAGAAGCTACACAGAGGGAGGGAGACTAGTCTTCCAAAGTCAGCCTCTTGAGAAAGCTGGAGAACGTGAGAACGTGTCCACGCTTGTGTAGCCGCAATGTCTGAGCAGTCCGTAGGTCGGAATCGCCAAGGACTGCCGGGCGCTCTCATTCCGGGACCGGGACATGAAGGGACAGGCGCAGGTCAGAGATGCGAGATCTTCCGTGTTTGTGATCCAATGAAATCGCAGTTCTTCCCGTATCTTGACCCCGACTTTTGATTGCTGCCGTCTCTGTGCCGCCAAGAAGGAACCTGTGGATGTCTCCGTCCCCCTCTGTTGCTGGCTTGACACTCCACAATGCTCCTGCTTGTTTGTGCGTACAGACACAGAGTGGTCGAATGCTTCTTGGCAGGGGCTCGCGGAGGGCTTCAGACATTTCGTGGAGGCGAGTGGACTGGGGGAAGTGGAGTTCAACGGAATGAATCTGGAACAAAAGAACGCACTCAGGAAACAGTATGAAGAAGGTGGGTGAGAAGGTGGAGCAGGCGAGTGTGGGAGGGGGTGTGCAACAGAAAAGAGAGAGCAAGAGAGGGAGGGAGGGAGGGAGGGAGAGAGAGAGAAGGGGGGGGAGAGGGAGAGGGGAGGGAGAGGGAGAGGGAGGGAGGGAGGCAGGGAGAGAGGAAGGCGGGGGAGGGAAGGCGGGGAGAGTGAGTGACTTGGTGAGTGCGTAAGTGAGACAATCAGCGACTTGCACGAGGTCATTGGCAGCTGAAAGAAACTATGTGCCAAAGCGCCATAGCCAGGCCGGCACGTTTATTCCCACTCCCATGTCCTCTTTCTGACGCCGCTGTGCGGTGCTCCGCTTTCGTTCTTATGCAGATGGCTTGTGTGCTTTTGTCAACAGCCAGGATTCAGTTGGTCTCAAATCATCGAGACACAACTGTGCGTCCATTTCACTCCCCGAGGACTGCGCTAGCTGTCTGTAATTCTGTTAATTGTGGAGGATGTTGCATGCATGATGCAGCATTGCATACATAGCTTTGCATTGCACCCTTTCTCTCTCTCTGGCCTCTCCCCCGCCCTTCCCTTTCAGGTCTGTCTGGGGGGATGGTGGTCGGAGTCCCCCCTCCTCTGTTCGACCACGATGATGCCGCGATGATGATGATGCCCCCTCTCCTGCACCAGAACAACAACCAGCATCCCGAGGCAGAGCACCGCGGTGACACTGTCCCGATTCACTTGCACAGCAATAGTGGCAACCAGCCTCCTCCGCATTGTCCTGCGGGTGCGCAGGGAGGAACGGCGGAGCTTGATCCTCATCATACTTCTTGTCTCGGGGATGGGCTGCATGGGGGAATGATGATAGGGGAGGGCGGTGGTGTGCCTATGTTGCAAGGGGGTGTGGTGGCAGTGCCTTTGTCGGAGAATCATGACCAGACGCAGGGAAGGAAACGAAAATCGATGAGAGAAGCAGGGAATCGGGTGGAGACGGGGGAGGGTTCAGGTGGGTATGCAGACTTCAGTGTGTTTTTCTTCTTTTTGTTCTTTTGGCTGGCTCTCCCTCCTTTCTTGCTTTTCGGCTACGTTGCTTCGTTCCTTTCTTCTTTTCTTTGTTTCGTTTCTATCTTTCCTTCTGTCTTGCTTCCTTTCTTTCTTTCGTTCGTTCCTTCCTTCCTTCCTTCCTTTCCTTCCTTCCTTCCTTCCTTCCTTGTTTCTTTCTTCTTTGCTTGCTTCCTCCCTCCCTTTCTTCCTTCCTTCCTTCCTTCCTTCCTTCCTCTTTTTTTTGCTTTCTTTCCCTCTCGGCTGATCTGTTTCAGAAGTGTGCAGCATTGTGGACGACGGGAGCATGTGGAATTTACTTTTGTGAGTAGTTCGCACGGACTTGGGAGAGAGTGCACCATAGAACAGGGAGTCGGGAACTCCTATCGCCCTTCGCTCAGTACGGAAAAGAGAGACGGGCACACTCACACCCGTTCTCTCTCCGGAGAAGCCGCCACCATGAATGAATAAATCTGGCTCTTCTCCTCCCTTCAGTTGCTTGGTCTTTCTTTGTTGTGTTCGGGATGGATGCTGCTTTCTTTCACTGAAGATCGCGTCAAGCCAAATGATATAAATGAACATTCGGCATGCATGTCGTGCGTGCTTGCAGCTTTGAAGAAGGCGAGGGCAAGGGGGCGGAAGCGTCCTTGTGTGCATGGAAGAGAACGGTACTACTGCAAGGATTGCGGTGGGAGGGGGTTCTGTGTTCACGGGAAGGTTCGAAGAGACTGTCAGGAGTGTGGAGGTCCGAGAATGTGTGAGCATGGGAAGAGGAAAGACAGGTGCAAGGAGTGTGGGGGTAGCAACTTCTGCATGCACGGCAAAAGACGGTATTACTGCAAGGAGTGTGGGGGTGCGGGTGTGTGTGAGCACGGTCGGAGACGTACTCGATGCATGGATTGTGCGGGGGATCAGGAGGAATGTCCGCACGGAAAAGTGAGGCTGAGTTGCCGAACGTGCAGAGACAACGGTCGGTCAGTCGGTCTTGGTTTTTCTTTTCTTTTCTTGCTTTTTTATCTTTATTGTTGTGAGCTGAAGACGTTTTCCTCTTCTCCAATGTGCGTGTTTGCATCTCGGATGATGCCGTAGATAAATAAATCCTTTGATCACCCTCTCCCTAGCTCTCTGCCCATTCAACTGGCTCGCCTCCCGTGTTCCTGCTTGAATCCCTCTCCAATTTCTCCCTTGCTTGCGTGTGAGCCAGTGGCTCTCTGTTTGCTTCCCCTCACAGTAGAGCCTTTGGGTCTTACGAAAAAAAAAAAACAAGACGTTTTCTTCAAATCCCTGTCCGTTAGTATGACCGACTTCATTTCTCGGGATCTTAATTGATGTACATCCACACAAAGCTGAATCTACAGAACCGGAAACATCCCCAAAGCGTGCGTTCCTTTCTTTCCCTCTCCTCTCTCGATCTTCAACGAATTCTCCTCCTTCTCTGCCGAATGCATTCAACCTGCAGCTGCAAAAGCCCCCACGTCGACGCCAGACCAGCCGTTCGGGTCGAATGAGAATAGCCCCACGCAGCCACAGCCCCCCCCCCGCAGAGGAAGAGGGCGCCCCCCAAAGACAGCATCTTCCAGACGTCCAGAAATCCAACAGGAACAGCCCCAACACCATCAACAGAGCGCACAAGTACCTGTCAGGATTCTTGCAGAGCCTTCTTCTGCTTCTTCTTCTTCTTCTGCTTCGGCACACGTGCCTATCTTGGAGGAATCAGCAGCAGCAGCAGCAGTGGAGGGAGCCCCTTCAGAGGGCCCTCCCCTCCACCCCACCCCCCCCCTTCCTCCACCCGTAGAGCCTCAGGTTGGGGGGCCTGAGGATCCCCTTTTGCGGCACCCAGAGATCCCCAGTCCGAAGGAAAATCAGGTGGGCGTCCTGGAAAGTGACCGGCCGCCCCCTGCGGAAGAAAATGAGGTGGCCGCCCGTGGGAAGAGGCGCCCGCCCCCTGTGTCTGCCCCTGCCCCTGTGTCTCGAAAGCGAACCCGTGCCGCAACCCCCAGAGCGGGCAGGTCAGCAACTGGAGAGGGAAGGAAGGGGAAAGGGAGGTCGAATGGCGAGCAGCAGCCGAGTTGGGATTTGACCTGTGATCATGGAAAGAATAGGTACTACTGCAAGGAGTGTGCACCCGCTCTGTCAACTTCCCAGATTTGCGTTCACGGGAGGAAAAGGTATTACTGCAAAGAGTGTGGGGGGAATGGAATTTGTGAGCACAACAAGCGAAAAGACACTTGCAAGCAGTGTGGAGGTGCGCAGGTGTGCGTGCATGGCAGGAGACGTGTCCAGTGTGCCGAGTGTGGAGGCAGCGCCGTGTGTGAGCACAGCATCAACAGGTACAGCTGTCAGATATGTGCGACCCAGCGATGTGCCCACGGACGCATTGCATATTACTGCAAGGCCTGTGGCGGCCGTGCATTTTGTGAGCACGGTAAGCGCCGGCAGCAATGCAAAGACTGCAATGGAAGTCAGGTTTGTGTCCATGGAAAGCAAAAGCAACTGTGCGGGGAGTGTGCTCCAACGGCCTGTCCACACAGACGGCCGAAGTACTTCTGCAAAGAGTGCAAAGGAGGAGCATATTGTGAGCACGGAAGGCGGCGGCGCGTGTGTAAGGAGTGCAAGGGAGCAGGTGAGGATGCGCCGCCCCTCGCCGAGAGTGGCGCTTCGTCTTCTTCGGCTTTGGGGGGGATGCCAGCTGGTGAGGTGTTGATGGATGTCGATGGGGAGGTGGAAGCAGTGTACAGGAACGACTTTGCAGAGGAGGGTGGGGATGTGAATCGCAATATGGGTTGTGGGTTTCTTGGGGAAGCAGAAAAAGAGGGAATGGAACACTGAGGGGTGGAGGGGGGGGCTTTTCCTCCCACCAGAGAAACGCAGGCTTGGGCCTCTGCGTGTGCTTCTTCCTCCCCTTCTGCTGGTGCTGAAGCACAGGGGGTGACAGGAATGGGGAGAAAATCTGGCAGAGAGAGAGAGAGAGAGAGAGGAAAGCGGTGAAGGCGTTCCCTTGTCCTCACTGAGTGTCTGTCGATCTCCACACTTGCCCCCTGATAATCAAGGGAGCGGGAATGCTAGGCGGGAATGGCGTCATGCCAAAACAGGAGATGGGATCTAGGATGGGATAAAGAAAACGCATGGTGTAGAATTGGTGGCCAGCCGCACGGTTGTGTAAATTGCAATGTTGCTACTACAAGTATACTTCATGTAATGTCAGCTTGATATACTTCACGTAATGTCACCGGACTGATCGATCCTGGGGCGCAGTGTTTTGCTAGCTAGTAGTCCTAAAGTTCGGCCGCTTTAGGTGAGTAATCGCTAGTGTGCTCCTAACTTTGCAATATGACATGGATGCTCCATAGGATGCTCAAAAATATGTACTGCCCTTTACCATTGGAACACGATGGCTAACGGATTAAGTCACCATCATCATCATGCATCATCATATCTAATCATATCATATATGCGATCGACTGTAAGTCAGTGTAAGACATGCATGATGCATTAATTTTTCATGATATATGGAATGATCACTCGTAATAATTATTAGCTAGTACTATAATGTTAGTAATTCGTCGCGTAGCGTCATCTAGTACATACGATTGTGACACTACTTATCCAAATTATATCCTATACAAGTAGTCAGCACTTAATTTAATGATTCAACACATTTCTTTAATTTTCTTATGGTTTTATCAAAAATTCAAAGTTTGTTTTTTACTCTGTATGACAAGCTTGCTACCTAGCTTTCTAATATATAAGTTTATACTACATATCTGTGTGAAACGGTCTATTTTAAACAGATTGATTTAAGATAAATCTTGCATGACAACAGCCGTCATTTTTACTGAGAAGTGAGCTTATAAGAAAATAATCAACATCGTGAATGAAATGTATGGTGTCAAGCCTGCCTGTCATTCTAGTTTTGACCTAGGTTTTGACGATGATCGTTTTCAGGAAGGAGCACTGGCACCTGGCAGTGGCAGCTAGAAATCTGGCATAGAACACGTGAGGAAACGCATCTTTCAACAAACCAACTAAGACCAACAAAAACAGTGAAAACAGGCTGTCCATTCCGCTTCTTCCATCAGGGTGCTCGATCGATCTTCTCACCTGCTTTAATTGAAACTGGAGCGAGACTCGGAACTGGAGCTTTCCCCTTCTCTGTCATCTCAATCGGTTAAATTCTGTCTCAGGTGTTCTCGGTCGACATTTTCCACATCATTAATTGTGCATTCATCCAGTCTTTCATGCACCTCCAGCCTTCTCCGGTAGTACGGCATTGGTAAAGAGACCTCCATTCCACTTTCCCCCCTCTCTTTCATCACGCACACACAGACCGTATTGTACAGCAGAACGAAAAATTGGCCCCTTCCATCCCTTCTAAAGAGAAGAAAGAAGCTGTGAGGGAGGGTGCCGAGCGTGCGTGCCCACCTCTGCACGTCGACAGACCAAAAAAAGAAACAAACGGATAAAAAACGAGGCGATTTGCCGTCTCCCCGTTTCTTCCACTCGAGCAGACAATAGTCACCTGATCGAAGAAGGAAGGAAGGAAGGAAGGAAGGTGCCAACATGCAGTGTTTCAAAGTCTCCCTTCTCCGTCGAACCTGCCGACGACGACACAGCAGAAATAAGTAGGTCCAGGCCACCGAGGACTCACGATTAAAGAACACAGAACGAAAAAAAGACCAAAAAAGGCATAAGCGAATCGACAGCTAGAAACACGTACGATCGATCGGCAAGGCAAACAGACAGACAGACGAACAGAAAAAGAAAGTAAGTGAAGGCCACCTATTCATCAGAAAGGACGGCAGAAATGCTTCTTCTGTCATTCCTCAAACAAATCTTCTCCATCCCCCCCCCTTACGAATTTCCCTGAGAAGAGACCCTGTTCCTGTTCCCTCTCTCCCTCCCTTCCTTGCCCTAAACAAGGACCCTCTCTTTTTGTGCTGTTGGCTGGAGGTGCGATGCCAATCTCCCTTGCATCTGGTCAACCTTTTCTTCCCAGACTGGCTTTTCTTTTCGCTTTCCATTCTTTCACCCTCTTTCTCATACTCATCCTCCCCTCCTTGGCTCTTCCCTTCTCTCTTCTCCCTCACGCCACGAGAAGCACTTCCTTGGCTTCTCTCTGCTTCTGCACCACCCTCTTCTCTTCCTCGCCCCACGCAGGCTCCTCAACCTGTTCCACTTCCTGAGCTTCCTCGGAGGCAGAAGAGGGGTCAAAGATCCGGACCAGACCCGCAAAGGCACAGTCATCAATCAGCTCCGACCCTGTACCGACGTATCTCTCCGTCTCGGTACTGTTGGGGTCTTGGACAGAGAAGACGGTCTTGCGAATGTCGTTCTTATCCAAACTCACAATACCTGTCAGGGCAATGTAGTGCCCTGCATTCGTGAACTTGCACGATCCTTTCTCGGCACCCGGACGACGACGCACGTGTGCGATCAGGGGACCTGCCTTCAACCACTTCGGTGCCTTATCGAGGAGCTGGGTGGTCTGACACGACAACTTCTCAGACCGGGCAGCGGCACAAATGGCATCCCAAGAGACGCCATTACACGTGGCTCCCCTGACGTTGAACACCCCCTTGAAGCCGTGGGAGTCGTCTCTATACCCTCTTTGGACGAAGAAGGAGGCGACCTCGGGGGGGAGGACGGAGTCCCGACTGGTGGAGATCTGTCGAGTGAAACGGTAGTGGGAGAGCATCATGGCGGTTGTGGTGATTCCACACCCCGACACACAGATATTATTCTTCCACTCCCCCTTGTCACCCTCACACGAGGTCTCACTGCATGAAGACCGGCCCTCGTGGCCTGCATAAGGGAAACAACCCCACTGTTCGTCGCACTGCTTGTAGTCAGGAATCTCCCACTTGATCACGGGAGACTCACCATCCGTTTCTCTGTCTGTCTCTGTGCGGAACAGAGGAGCTGCTGTCTTCAGAAGACCCGAGGTCGACTGCTCCATGTCAGGCTCAGCAGACTCGGATGGCTGCTCAGCAATGTGTGTCTCGTCACTGAAGCGACGGGTACCTCTGAGGGATGTCACGGAAGCAGGCGGGAGGATGGGTTCCTCCGGAGCAATGGGAGGGAGGCTTCTGAGGACGGGTGCGGCATTTGTCTCAGTAAGGGCATAGCCTGGACAGGCGCACTTCAACGTCGCGTCGGCAGCGAAGTTGGTTGCCATGGGCTCGCAGTCTGCGCAGACCATGCCTATGACGGTTTTGTCAGGCACGGGGGCGTGGAAGTCTCTGGGGTTGTTGTTGGCAAATGGCTGGAGGGAACAGCCGATGTCGACCCACTGACCGAAGTGGTCGATGCACTGCCGGTTGGCGGGATTGAGATCGAAACATCTGGAAGACCTCATCTGGCCCTGGGCATTTCTCTCGTATCTCAGAGGCTTGACCAAATGGAATGTGTTCCAACTCTCAATATTCACACCGGTTGAGCACTGTGCATCTGCCTGAGCACTAGGCAGGCCCTCGGGACAGTCTGCAAAGCCCTTCAGCTGGACCTTTCCCCCAATGTTCATTTGAGGAACGATGCCCCCTCTTCTACCGTGTGCTACTACTGCTGTGACGGTACGGGGGCCCTGGAGTTCAGCGAGACGTTGGGCCTTCACGGTCTCCCTCTCCTTCTTCCGTTCTGCCTCTGCAGTCTCAAGACGCGTCTTCACGGCGACACGCAGGTTGTTCACAACTGCCGCAGAGACGGCACCCGAGGCCTCTGCTACGGTTGCCCACTCTGTGTGGGAGAACACCCTGAGAAGGGCGGGGTTCGCTCCGACGGTCTTCCTCCACTCCGAGGCATCAACCACCTCGGGGTTGCCTCCCAAGCGGTGGTCGACTGAGATCTGCCGTCTGGCTGTGTAGTATGCGTCTGAGACTGGGGTCTTGGTCAGCTCTGCAGCGAGGAATTGCTCCATTTGCAGGGGGGTGAGGCCTCCAGACAGAAAGGGGGAACCCCAGATGCACTCCTTGAAGGCAATCTGCATCTCTGCCATTCCGCCCACCTGCAGCCAACAAAAGATTTTTTTTTTTTTTGCACGCGATTCCGTCACTAGACAGTCGGTAATGCTAAACTCATTAAGCGCACGTGAAGGCACTCAGAATCTTGGCCTGTGAAGCTTTTTAAGAGAGCGCAGCAAGTGGAGGTGCAGTGCGACGTGCATCATGAGGCAGGGGAAAGAGTATCTGCATAAGTACACCCGACCGAAGATACTGAGACAAAAGGAGTCTACGTCTCGGACGTTTTTTTCTTTTGCAGGGCGGGCAAGTGAGAATGGGAACACAGGAGAGCAACTTCGGGTCACAGAGAGAAAGATCAACCCACCAGAGTGGACGTGGCCACGTGTGTGCCCCATGTCTCGAAAAACAGGTCGTAGGTGTGGGTGTCGAGGGTCTCTGGGAGTGCCTGCAGCGCTTGTTTGGCGTAGGCGTTCAGAGCCTTCTCCCAGCCAGCCACGAGGTCCAGTTTGTACACAGCCACAGGGTGCTGGTTGATGGACGTTGACTGTCTCTTGGAGAAGAACTCGTTGTACAATTTCAACAGACCCGCAGAGAGGCCGAAAGAACCCCCCAACCACGTACCTTGCTGGTACCCCGCCTCCCACACATCTGCAAGCTCTTCCTCTGTCTTGAACACCCTCACGGAGGGCTGGCTGTAGGCAGTCACGTTGCTGTCAAGGGAGACGCCGGAGGGCACGTCGTAGGCCTTCCCGGTGACGGGGTCGGACCACACAGACGCGGCCCCGGAAAGCTCGGCGGCAGGCAGCTTGATCTCGCCTGTGGAGACGTCGAGGGTGATGCCGACTCCTCTGGGGAGTCTTGCATTGGCATCGGCGGCGTCTCCGAAGAGTGCCTTGAGAGAAGGGGAGGGGGCGGGGGGGTCGCCTCCCGGACAGAAGGCCCCGTTGTATCCGACGATCGGACAGAGGGCGACTCTGGGGTCAGCAGACAGGGCATCGGGGGCAGTGACGGCGGGTTTGGTACTGTTGTCCTCGGAGGGGAGGTCGGGGGTTTGGGTGGAGAGGGAAAGGGCGGGAGAGGGAGAAAAAAACTTTCCGGGATGCAGAGGGTCGTGGTCGGTGTCTCTGTCACACACGGGTGCGGGGGGGGGCCTGACTCTCTCTAGCTCCTCGATGGTCTGTTTCTTTTGTGCCTCTGAGGAGTGCAGGAAAGCAAGGGTGGCTGCCTCCAGTGCGGCACGTTTGGACTCCATAGCGGGTCCGTAGAGGATGTGGTGGATGGGCACAGTGTGCATGGAGACGGGCTTGGGTGCGTGCTTGACTGTCAACGCCCACTGCTCCCATTTGTCTAGGGGAACTTTCTCGGTGCCTCCGAGCATCTCGTAGTGCTGACTGGAGTATTTCTCGTAGTCAGACACCAACCTCTTGTCGCACTGGTGCCGGTCAGTGGACTTGTGTGCGATTCCGAACGGATCGTATCTTCTTCTGATTTCCTGATTGATGCAGGTGTCAGAGTAGATCTTGATCAGACAGGACTCAAACCAGTCCTGAGCCCACACAGAACCGCCCATATGGGCCTTGGTGACGACGTGAGTCCCGAAGGCCCCGAAGAACTGTTCGAACATCTGGACGCTGACTGTGTCTTCAGGGTCGTAAGTCTCAGGGAGGGCCTCGAGGGCAGCCTTGAAGAGAGGGGAGAGGGGGGGTTGGGGAAACTGGGCAACTGAGAGAGAGAACCAGCCGATCTGACGCATCGTCAGAGCCAGAGCGTATCTGCATGCACAGAGGGGGGGGGAAGAGAGGGAAGAAAGAAAAAGAGCCAGAGAGCGTGAGGGAGAGTGAGAAAAAAAAAGAAGCAGAGAGAGAGTCGGTTCCTGCAGAGGAGTCGCCGGTCCACCTTGCAAGGTTGTGAAGGCAGCTAGGGACTTCAGAGAACGGAGCGTTTAGGCTGAACAGGGAGGGACTAGAGAAAAAGAGGAATCGAAAGTTTCAAAAAAGGACAGTAGACAAAGGGAAGAGAAATGGGTATCCATTCACTTTCTCACTCACTGGCATACCGGTGGGCATAGAAGTTTCTGTAGAGGTCGTCAGTTGTTTTCTTCTCCTTCTTGCCCCCGAAGCCCAGAAACCCAGAGGACGAGTGTGTCTCCACCCAGTGGGAGTGTGCAAGGTAGTCGTCCAGCGTCTCGAAGACCAGAGTGCCGTTCAGCATCATGCTCTCCGGGGTGGATTCAACGAAGAACCCGGTCGGCACAGAGTACTCAATCGAAGGGTAGCTGGGGTTCGACCAGAGGGTCTCGCTGTCAGGGAGGCTGGGGGTGTCGAACAGACAGGCCTTGTTGGTCAGACTCGGGGCGTCAAACCCGCACCCAACGACGGAGAGACCCGGGACCCTCGAGGGGGCCTCGGCATGTCCGGAAGCGAGGAGGAGAGAGACGGCCGAGGGAGGGGCCAAGACTTCAGACAGAGACCCTGCAGGCAGACAGAGAGGGAGGCAGATGGGAGGGGGAGGGGCAGACATGAAGGGGACGATTGAAGCCACGGGACGAGTGTGTGATAGCACAATATGCTGGGCGAGGGAAAATGCGTCTCCGCTCCCCGTGTATTTGAAGGAAAAGAAAGAGACCGTCTGTCGTGTCGAGTTCAAGAATCTCGGTCTTCCTCTCCCTTTTTTTTTCATCGGCACGATCACGCGATGAGCGTCAAGCAGAACAATTCCGAATGGAGCAAAAAACAGTCCAAATTAGTGGGGAACCGGAAAAGAGAGTCCCACCCCACAGGCATGTGCATGTCAGCGGACCTGTTTTTCCGTTCAGTGTGTAGAAGTCAATGGTCTTCTGCATGTGCGCCTGCACCTCTGGCATGTCGAAGAAGAGATCCGACAAAGGAGAGGCAGTCATGTTGACCACCACCGGCTTCTCCTTCGCAGCCGCCTCCCAAGTCAACCAGGGGGCCTCGCCTGGTGTCTGGGAGATGTCGGGCTGGAACTCCATGTGGTCGTGTGTGGCGTTGGCGAATTCCTTCATGACCTCCTTGGCGTAGTCTTTGGCCTTTTCGTCCAGAGACATGGACAGCTTTTTGTACTGAAACCCTATGGAGATCTGGGAGGTGACGGTCTTCTCGGAGAACTCAGAGTGGAACGTGTTGTTCACAAAAGTGTGCATGGTCGCCCTCGCACCCACAATGGCGGAGGGCATGAAGTGTGTGCCGTAAGCAGTGATCACCTGGTTAAAAATCGACTGCTGGGCATCGGAGGTCGGTGTCCCGATGGCCTTGAGTGCGTCTCTGGTTTGAACGAAGGACGTGTCAAGGCTGTTCAGGAGAAGAAAGGCAGGAGGCAAGGAGACCTGGTACATGCCCCACCAAGAAGTGGAAGTTCCAATTGCCTGTCTCTTGTCTGTGGTGGCGTGGTAGATCTCGTCGACCTCTCTGTGCAGTCCCAAAGAGAAGTCTCCTGACTTCACACCGACAGAGAGACTGACCGACTCCTGGTAAGTGTGCAAGAACTCTCTGAAAGTCGCAGCGACATTCGAGCACGTATCCTCGGCACGGCGTGTTGCGGGGCCGTCAGTTGTGACAGTTACCAGTGCGGGGGTGGTGAACTCTTTTTGCATTTCGGGAATGGTGACCTTGGGACCTTCTTTCGTCAGGTCAAAAATCCGGTACCGCCCGCTTCCCCTGTTTTCCCATGCGGCCGCATCGAAGCCTGCACTCAAGACCGTGATGCCAGGCAGGTCAACGGCAGCAGAAGCCTGTCGGGGGATGCAGAGACTGATACCCGCTAGAGCGATGAAGAGAGCAGAGCGGGACATCTTGGGGCAGAAGTACGAGGGAGGGCAGTGAAATGAAAAGCTCCCCAGCGAACGCCAGCAGGCTGGGACAACAGGAAAGGCAAAGGCGCTCACAGCAAGTATTGCAGCAAAAAGACCCCCACACGATGGAGTCTCAGTGGAAAGCTTATTGTGACAGGTCAAGCAAGTAGTCTGCCTCTTATATATGTAAGAGAACGGTGAGGAACACTAATTAAATTGCCTGACCTCTGCCGGACCCGACTACATGCGCCGTCTCTGTGTTGAAGCGCGTCGTGTTTCGTGTGGCTTCCATTCCGAGCTGAGCAGCAAAATTTCGCTTTCAAGGACCAGGAGCATATGGAGCTGCCCCGGCACTGCATGAAATGCAGGGTGGCCAGAAAAGCAAAATCGGTTCTCGTGTCACCGACAATCGGCTTAGTGCAAGGCCAGAGAACTGCATGGACTCTAAAGAGTTTGAGGCGCTCCACACAGGAGCTGACTGTCATCTCAGCATCGCTTCGACAAAAGCTAGGAGTTTTGATTGCCTTGAGCCTGTGTATGAAAACTGAATCTTGGAGGAGATGTGTTGCTAGAGTCGGCCAGACTGAACGAGCAAGCAAATTTGGTGGGACACTGAGTGGAGGTGGTCTCACCCGTGGTATCTTCTTGTTCCTGCAGTGCCTCTGAAGAGGTCAATGCCGTCCAAGAAAGAGGCCGGTTCAGCCGTCAAGGCTGAAGCTGGGACCTCTTCTCAGAGCAGTTCCGCGATGCCAAAGAAAGAGGGAAAGGCGCGTCTGCCCCTTTCACAGAAGGAGCAGAGGCAGATGGCCAGGGTCAAGCAGCTTCAGAAGCTGCAAGATGAGGCAGATAAGCGATTGAAGGACAACGAGGTTTTGCTAACGACAGAGCCGGGGTCAGTGGGGCTCTGTTTGCACACGAGCGCGTGACTGACCTGACTTTCTGCATGCACATACGTCTCTGATTTTGTGTTCTCTTCTCTGCCCGTGGTCTCCTCTGTGTGTCGGCCCTTACCCCATCCGCATCCCTTCGTTGTCTTACTTTGTAACTGTCCTTGTCCCTTCCTTCACAACTCCAGCCGGGGATTCAGGGAGGCAGTTTACCCTGAGAGAGAATGATGATGCCGTCTCCTCATGCATTTGTGGGCCTTGGGGGCTGGACTTGTGTCTCTCAGTCGTTTCTTCCACATGATGTTTCGGCCCTGCCCTGTGCGCTCACCCGTTGCTACATGTGTGCAGGTTTTTGGAGCCCGAGCACGAAATGGGGCGGACGTACAAGGTCCGACAGGCAGACCTGAAGCAACAAGTCGACGTCGGGACAGCGCAAAAGGTGGGTGTACAGGCAGACAGGGGTGTTAGGAGAGGGATCATCCAGAAGACACTGTGTGTAAATGAGGTTAGGGGCAAGTGGGGGGCGAAAGGGAGTCCCACCTTCTCCCTGTTCTGGTGTCCAAAAGCGTTCTTGGTTGTGTCAGAGAGTCCGAAAAAACGGTCACGCCTTCACCGCTGAAGTCGCCCAAATGGTCGAGCAGCAGAGGCTCTAAAGAAGAAAGAGGGAGATGAATGGATGCAGACTGACAGGTGCAACTTCGAAGAAAACAAAACCATCCTTGGGTCGAGGTGCTAAGAGAGGGAGAGGATTTTCTATCTATCTTCCTTCCGTTTCTCTTTCTTCCGATGACCTTCTGCCTGCAGGCCTTCTCTCTGTCGCTCCCCTTTGGACCCTATGTTCATGACTTCTCGAGGGACGGTCGCTTCCTCTGTGTCAGTCAGTCAGTCAGCCCCTGCCTGAATGATTCAGACCCATGCATCAAAAGAGACAGACAGATACTAGCAGATGAGTACAGATAGACAAGACCAGAACGGAAAAGTAACAAAGCATGAGACACAGGGGCAGTAACTTCCTCCTGCGATAGAGCAACGTGCCCTTAGACCAGAAAGAAAGAAGGGAATTGCGGGTCGTTCTGCTCCTCCTCCTCTTGCATTCATCTTCCTTCGCTCCTGGTCTTTTTTTTCTCTCTGTTTTGGGGGGGACGCGAAAGGAAGGGATGCGTCTTTCTGCCGGTCTGCAAGGGAGACCGACTTTCTGATGGCTCCATGTCTGTCTGTCTTCACGCTGATTTATTAATGTCTGTTTTACGTCTTGAGATTCACCTCGGGAGACGAAAAGGCCGCATGGCGTCGCACCTGTCTGTATTGATAGACCCCTTCAGTGTGAACGTATGTATACATGCATGCTCAGATGATCGAATGACGTGCATAAAAAAATTGAAAACGCAGTTCGGGGGACGGAAAGGCCACCTGTCGCTTCTGGACCTGGGGACGATGAACTCCCGCTTTGAGGTTCAAGTCCGTGTGTGCATGCGCGCGTGTCTGTGGGGTGGGTGGGTGGGTGGGTGGGGGGGAGTGTTTGTGTATGTGTGTGTGTGTGTGTGTGTGTGTGAGAGAGAGAGAGAGAGAGAGAAAAGGAGAGTTTTCATATTGGATACACGCCAATGTGTTCGTGAAATGAGGTCTCCTGGTCCCTCCAGGGCTCATGCAAGGAATTCAAGAGTCTCCAGGTATTCATTGTGCATGTCGCAAGCAGGTCCTTGACCATTCCCTTTTCCCACATTCAGAAAGTTCTGAGCAGTTCTCTGTCTCTATATTCACTTCGGTTGTGGCACTGTAAGTAAACTCACACTCTGCGCTTATTTGCAGCTGGAGGAGACGATCAGAGACGTGAAGGTCCTCCAGTCCCACGAGATGGTCGCGACTGCCCAGAAGAAATACGCGTACATTTATGACTCGCAGGGCATCGAGCTGCATCGAATCAAAGAGGCCCAGGTTGGTCGATCAGACCGTCTCTCTCTCTCTCTCTCTCTCTCTCTCTCTGTGTGTGTGTGTGTGTGTCTGTGTCTGTGTCTGTGTCTGTGTGTGTGTGTGTGTGTGTGTAGCATTTTCCCTGGCCCGACCTTTTTCCAAAACCTCATCGTGGATTCTTCATTCAGTCGGGCTGCTTGTGCACTTGCATCTACAACGTTGGGACAGCAGTCGGCCTTTCTGTCGATCTTTGGTGACGTGCAACTGCACACGGACAATTTTGTCCAGTGCATCTTTGAAACACCATTGACGCTCTGTCTCTGGCTGAAGAAGCGAAGCTGTTTGACCGTGAACCCTTCCTCCTTCTGCTGTCTTGCAGAACCCATTGAAATTGGAATATCTCCCTTTCCACTTTCTTCTGTGCTCAATTGGGGATTCGGGAAGACTTCGGTGAGTCTTCTCTCTTTCTCTTTCTCTTTCTCTTTCTCTCTCTCTTTCTCTTTCTCTCTCTCTCTCTCTCTCTCTCTGTGTGTGTGTGTGTGTGTGTGTGTGTGTGTGTATGTTGTGATCCTTCCAAAGAAGCGTCTCGTGGAATTGAATTCTTCAAACCGGTTTGAACTCTTTTCGTTCATCTCTCCGTGCTTCTGTGTCTCTTTGTGCGGGCTTGCATTCGTGTTCCCTTTCTTCTTGACGTCTTGCTTCCTTTTTTTTCATTTGTCCCCACACATGGTTGAGAAGTTTTCCCGCTTCCCCGCAACCCCCTGCCACCTCTCTCAGTGTGTGAGAGATGGTGTGTATTTCTACATGTACCTGTGTATATCTGTGTGTGCGTTACCATGTCTGCCTGCTTGCCTTCCTGCCTGGGTGGTTGGCTGACTCCCTTCCCTTTCCTTCCCTTCCCTTGTTTCCCAGGTGGCAGGACATCACCTCAGGAAAGGTAGCTGCAGACCACCGGACAAACTACGGTCCCTGTGAGGTGATGAGGCAGAACATGAGGAACGCGGTGCTCCACCTGGGGCACAACAACGGGCGTGTGACTCTGTGGACACCCAACATGAGCAGGGTCAGTCAGTCCGTTCGGATCTCTTTGGGATACCTTTGGGATACCAACAACTTGATTGAAGATTGACCAATTACCACTGGCGAGCAGTCTGTCTCAGAGGAACCACAACTTGGCAGTTCCGTCTATTTTGGAATGAGAAGTGTGATTACATCTACCTGGTCGAGTCTGCTCCTCTGAGTCCCCGAGCGGCAATGTCGGAAGGAAGGAATGGAGTGACGGAAAGGGGGGCACGAGGGGCAGAAAAACAGCGGAGCGGAGAGGAATGGTGGATGAAGGGGGGGGGAATATGGTCGGGTCCACTTGTTCAGTTGCCCGCCTGCTTCTTGGTCAATGGTTCTTTCTCCCATGAACTTTCTCTCTGACGTCTGTGATCTCTGCTGCGTGCAGCCAGTTGCAGAGGTGGTAGCGCAGAGAGGCAAGGTGCTGGGTCTGGATGTGTGGAGAGACTACCTTGCAACGACAGGAACAGATGGGCTCTGGAAGGTTTGGGATTTGAGGAAATTTCAGGTGAGTGGGAAGGGGGAGCTGCCCGGGGGGTTGGTTTTCTTTGTGGGTCGTTTTTCTCTCTCGTATCGTGTGTTCACAGGGGACATGAGCCTTTTTTTTTGTTTTTTTCGCATTTGCACTCCTGGAGGTGGAAGCTTTTTTCTGTCTCTCTCTCTCTCTCTGTCTGTCTGTCTGTCTCTCTCTCTCTCTCTCTCTCTCTCTGTGTGTGTGTGTGTGTGTGTGTGTGTGTGTGTATACGTTTTTTTTTCGTTTCCTTTGAAGCCGAAACTCTTCAATCAGCCCTCTTTCGCCTTCTCTGCTTGTTTTTCTTTTTGATATTCAGATTTCTCCAACTCTCCTGGCTCGAAAGACTTGGACCAAGGCAGTAAATCTTCTGTCTTTGCGAACGAAAGCCTTGTCCATGCATCCAGACGTTTACTCACTCACTCCCTCTTTCCCTTTCTGACTTGCTGCAGGTTGTGACGTCCCACGCATGGACTCCCCTTCCCCCCACAGATTTGAGTTTCTCCCAGACGGGACTTCTCGCGATGACCTGCGGGCCTGTGGTGCAGGTCTTCAGAGACACCACGCAGAAGGGGGGGAACCCTGAGAGTCAGGGGGCTGTGGCGCTGCCCTACTTGGCGCACTCAGAGACTTCAGAGGTCAGTCAGTCAGCAGTATCGTTCGATCTGTATGCACGTTTGTTCATATACAAGTCTGTCCATCTGCACAAATGTGTGCAGTGTGTGTGCGTGTTGAGCCTATTTAGGCCCGCGGGGACTTCAGAGAGAGACTCGACAAAGAAAGAGCGGGGTTGAAGGACACACTGGCCTCCATTCTCTCTTGTGTATGTTTTTTTGTTTGTTTGTTTGTTTGTTTGTTTGTTTGGGCTGTCCGAAAAAAGTCGAGAGAGATCTTCCTGGCCTCCCTTGTTCCGCCTGTCCATCCATTTATTAGCGAACTCTTTGGCGTGTGTTCTCTTTCTCCCTTTCTGACCGGATGGATGGATGGATGCAGAGGTTCGAGAGGGTCCGATTCAGGCCCCACGAGGATTTTGCAATGGTGGGGGGAACTCAGGGGATCTATTCAGTCATCGTGCCAGGCGCAGGGTCCCCCAACATCGACGCGTTTGCCAACAACCCCTTTCAGTCCAAAAAGGTGGGTGGTGGATCGTTTAGGGGGCTGCATGCATGCACGCATGGGGTACTGCTGCACGCGGTTGCATGCATGGTCTGTTCTGCATGCATGCTCGCGGGGTGTGATTGGGTGCACGAGTACGTGTGAGTGTGAAGTTTGAATGCGAGAGACGCTTCTGTCTGAAGGCTGTGGAGTCGATGGACACAAAGAGAAACGCTGTGGTTTCACTTCATTTTTTTTCTTTTCTCTGTGCTTTGTGGCCCGCAAATAGGGAAGAGAGGTAAGCGAAGGAAAGAAATAGGAGGACTCGCAACCTCTCTGCCTCGTGAATGACTTGAGGGGATTGAAGAATATTGAAGAGAGGTTTGGATTGTTTGCGGTCAGTGCACGTTCCTCCTTTCCTTTTACAGTGAGTACATGTGTTGTATATGTACAATATGCAACTGTCCTTCGTCATTCATACATATGTCTGCTCTGCTCTCCCCTTTTTGAATGGATGGATGGATGGATGAGTGGATGCAGCAAAGGCGAGAGGCAGAGGTGCGGGCCCTGCTCGACAAACTCCCGGCAGACACGATCTCTTTCGAAGTTGCACGTATTGGAGGTGTGAGTCAGTCGTCTGCATGTGCAGAATTCTGTCTGTCTGTCCTTTTATTTCTCGATCAGCAGTGCCTGTCTTTGCTATCCCAGTTTCCACTTCTCTGCTTCTGTATGTTTTTGTGAAGGCATCTCGAAAGAGACATCGAAAGAAAGTCATCCAATCATCTGTGCCTGCCGTACCCTTTCTGAACAATGCTGCCATCGAGTTTGGCTAGAAGCCCATGCAGCAAAAATGCACGTATGTTTGAAGTCAAATTAATGAAAGGAGCTAGGAGAGCACTTGGAAACATGTGAGAAGTCTAATGCCGAAGAAGGAACCTTGTGAGTCTGCTTGCAGGTGGAGGCCCTCCCCAAAGCCATTAGGGAGGATATCGCAAAGGAGCGAGAGCAGGGTTAGTCCATGGGTCACTGAAACGGTATTTTCAGTTTGTTTTTGTAATATCAGAGAACGACCCCTGGTGTTGCCGTTGGTGCCTCTGCCTTCTTGAGTCGGTTAGTGATTCTTTTTGTGTTCTTAAGCTTCCTTTGCAAAGCTGCGTAGGAAAACGAGGCACGCAAGCAGGTACGTACGTACGCAGGTGAAGAGAGGGAAGGGAAGAGTTGAAAGTCTATCTGCATATTGTGACAGCTCTACCTCCCTGTGATCTCCCCTGCAGAAGCGGAGGCGCGGCAGAAGTCCAAGAAGACTGTGAAGAAAATGAGGGGAAGAAGCAAATCTGGAGCCAGAGAAAAGGTAGGAGGGAAGGAACCTTCCATGGTTTGGTTGTGCACATTCGTGGGAGACCAGTGCATCTAATCTGATCTATGCACCCCAGATACGCAGGATCTTGCATTTTGAGTGCTGTGACGTTGATCTTTTCCTTGGGTTTCTTCTCTTCTTCGCTCCCCTTTGTCCTCTTCCTGCCTCTCGAATAAACGAATGAATGAATGAATGAATGAATGAATGAATTCGTACAGCGTGCCCACAGAGGATACCGAGTCAATTCAACGCTCTCATGTCAGGCAGACAGACCCAAACTGCACGCTTGTCCGGAATTCAGGTTCATAGTTGATCACTTCCCTTCCCTTCCCTTCGCACGTTTGCATGTATGGGTATGTATGTATCTGTGTGCCTATTTCTCTTCGCGGCTTGCAGCTCCGATCGAGGCAGCAGGCGGAGGAGATGCGCGACCGCACGCGGGATCGTCTCTCGGGGAAGGACGTGGAGGGGGAGGAGAGGGAGGAGGCTGAGGAAGTGTACTTCGACGGAGAGGGGGGAGGGGGGGAGGAGGAGGGAGAGGGGGGGGCGAGAGGAAAGAAGGGCAAGAAGGTCAAAAAGGAGACGGGGGATTCAAAAGGTTTGAGCGGCAAGAAGGGGATATTTGACAGGTCGGTTCCTCACTTTACGAAAGAGAAGGAGGGGTGATTGGGTGTGGGTTTTACGGTGTAAGCCAACAAGGACTGTTGTTTCATGCTTCACTTTTTCGATCGCAATTCACACACGAAGACATTTCACGCAGATCCCCCGTTTTCTTTTAGGGCCCAGCAGGGTCGGAAGATGCGTGCGTTTTCTGTTTGTCTTGTGCTCTTTGCTGAAGCTGTGACTTGCGTTGATGATTGTGTTTGCATCAGGTATACTGGCCCTCTGTCTGTTTTCAAAACAGCATACTTAATACAGTAACGGTGATGACACTCTTTCCTGTGCAGGCCTACCCATCTCTTTTTGCGTCAATCTGTGTGTTGCTGACCTGTCGGGAGAGTGAAGAGAAAACAAGCCGTCAGATACCTGGACTGCCTGTCTGCCTGCCCACCCGCCTTTCTGTGTGTTAATCAATAAAAACAGGCAGAGTGGAAGAAAATCTTTTCCTGTGCATTATTGTTTGCAGGTTTAAAAAAGGAACTCGGGCAGTGTACACATGAAAAGCGAGCAAAAGAAAGACACGGGACTTGCGCGTGCTCGGTTCTCAACTTGAAAGGCTTTCTGTCAAAAGGACCGACACTATAGACGCAAAAAAGCAGCATCATTGTGATTTATCCTCATCAATGCCGAACATATTGTTTCAAGTTTTTATGTTCTTAAAAAAAGTCCGTTTCTTCTTCTTCTTCTTCTTCTTCTTCTTCTTCTGCTTCTTCTTATGCTTCTTCTTCTTCTGCTTCTTCTTCTGTTTCTTCTTCTGCTTCTTCTTCTGCTTCTGCTTCTGCTTCTGCTTCTGCTTCTGCTTCTTCTTCTTCTTCTCCTTCTTCTTCTTCTTCTTCTTCTTCTTCTTCTCCTTCTCTCTTCTTCTTCTTCTTCTTCTTCTTCTTCTTCTGCTTCTGCTTCTTCTTCTGCTTCTTCTTCTTCTTCTTCTGCTTCTTCTTCTTCTTCTTCTTCTTCTGCTTCTTCTTCTTCTGCTTCTTCTTCTGCTTCTTCTTCTTCTGCTTCTGCTGCTTCTTCTGCTTCTTCTGCTTCTTCTTCTGCTTCTTCTGCTTCTTCTGCTTCTTCTTCTTCTGCTTCTTCTGCTTCTGCTTCTTCTTCTTCTTCTTCTTCTTCTTCTTCTGCTTCTTCTTCTTCTTCTTCTTCTTCTGCTTCTGCTTCTTCTTCTTCTTCTTCTTCTTCTTCTGCTTCTTCTTATGCTTCTTCTGCTTCTTCTTCTTCTTCTTCTTCTTCTTCTTCTTTCTCCCGCTTTTTTTGAATCGTTTCTGTCCTTTTCAGTTTCTTCTCCCAGTTCAAAGTTAGTGGTCATCTGGCCTAGCACCCAGCTAGTCACCCGGATAACATACATAAGAATCACTTATCACTTATCATCTAAATAAATGTTCTAGTAAATATTATCTAGATAAGTGCAATCCATATAAAAAAGCCGGTTTAATATTTATTCTACTGTGGATTTAAGAACTATAAGTCCATATACCAGGGATTAAAAAGTTAAAAAAATTATGCACTTTAAAAAAAAATCAGAAAAATGATCTCAATTTTAATTGATTGTTTCCCAGTCCTTTTTTTTTTGAATCTAGGAGTCAGATCAATATCATAAAAAAAAATGTTAAACGATCAGCCGTTCCTAACGGTCCTAGTAACGGATAAGGCACGGTCGTGGGAAAACATGGACAGCTCATAGGTGGTTTAGGTCGATACTTGCCTCTAGTGTTGAACAATTGAATTTGCAAATAAATTTTGATCAAATACGGGATCGGGTCCGTTTTTCTGTATTTATAATGGTCGGTACTTAACTTAAATGAAATCAAACCTGGAAATTAGGGTATAGAATCAAACAAAATTATTTAATATGATTCAAAATAAATTTGTAAAATATGAGAAGAAAAAAAATATTTGAATTATGTTCGTTTTCTTTATGTTGACCAACTTACGGTGAATATTACACCAAGCAAAAACGTTTATAAAAAAACACACACACAAAAGAACCGTTTAAGAACGAAAAGCTGGACGAAAAGCTTTATAGAAGAAACTTTTTGGCCCCGGAAATTTGGGGGGAAAAGCCCGAAAGAGTCGGAAAGACAAAGTTTTGAAGCGTCTCAGGGTGTCGGACCGCATATGTATAAGCAATCAACACTCTGTTATATTGACAGGTTTTGACACAGTTAATGACACAGCTGCCCTGACCCTTTTCCATGCAGTCTATGCGGCAAACCAGATGCAGAATGCATGTATATACTCCGCACAGGTCCAATAAGATGACTTCGAAATCTTTTACATTACTTCGCATGTGCGACCTCCCAGTCGACAGAATGCGGGCTTCTCACTGTGACACATACAAGCACTGATCATGGACTGACAACCAAAATGCCGCTCGTTCAATCAGTCTACGATTGAATTTCACATTCACGGCCTTGACCCAAGGCTGGGTCACATGCACTCGCACGAAGACACACAAGAGGCGTAACGATGATTGTGTAAGCATGCTGCTGTGTGCAAGCTTTTCCAATCACTCGATCGAGGGAATCGATCACATACATCCATTCACACATGTGTCCATGCAATACAGGCACTGAGGCAAATCAAGCAGTTGGTCTGAAAAGCGTAACTGCGAAATTGAGAGAGAAAAAGAAGTCGAGCTCCATTTGAAGCTCTGTTCCCTTGATTGCAAGCCCAAGGAATGAATGAACATGGGCGCTTATATAAAAAGAAGGGTGCAAGAACGATGCAAGAGAGCACGTGCAAAGAGGAAAAAAGAGACCTACCTAGGCTGAAGATGCGGAATCTACAACTGCGACGCAGACAGTTTGTTACACTTTCTTCCTTTCTCTGTCTGCCTGACTTGATTGATGTCAGTGAAGTCCGACCTGACTCGGATCCAACTGACGCTGTCTACCCCTCCCCACACGATTTGTCTCTCAGCCGCCCCTTGCAAAACTTCGTTCTGACTTTTCCAGCCAGACACTCGATCAGGGCAGGCCTCCAGTCATACCGTCGAGGAGGTTCTGGAAGTCCAATTTTGGCATTCCAGTTGGGACTACACGATCCAGATTCAAGAGTCCGCTGCCGGGAGACGACGAGGAGGCCCCATTCATGGAGGACAGACCAGAGAGGTCGGGGCCCTGAGGAGCGAATTTGCCCAAGTCCAGACCGCCGCTGAAGGAGTCGAACAAACCACTTCCCTTCTTCTGCTTCTCTTCTGCAATCTTCGGATCCACAAGGTCGACACCGGAGGAGCAGAACTCTTCCTCAGAAGCACACCCAGCAGGAGGCAGGGGACAGGCATCGGGGGCGTCCTTACAGGAGTGCTCTCCGTTGAACCCGGGGAGGAATTTTGCGTCCGTCAACTGCATGCGGACAGAAACAAACGAGCAGAACAAACAACAAACGGGCACTTGAGTGAAACCCAGTGGCAAAAGAGTGGATGCATGCTGGGCTCTCAGTCAGTTCAGTTGATGGTGACATCTTCAAGTAAGCGTCACTTGTATGCATTTGAAGCATGTGTTGATGGTCTTTTGTCACGATCACCGAATTCTCTCAAGTTCAGGAAAGAGGGAGGGAGGGAAGGATGGAAAGAGGAAAGGAGGCTACGTGGGAAGCGGGGAAGGAAGGAAAGGACAGAAGGGAGGAAGGAAGGAAGGAAGCAAGCAAGGAAGGAAGGAAGGAAGGAAAATGAAGGAAGGAAGGAAGGGAGGAAGGAAAATGAAGCAAGGCAACCGAGCAGAAGCAGAGCTGCACCCAGAAAGTCGCCCATGCAGTGTGTACGTTTCCCTTGCAAGTTGTGCGGCAGTGCAACGAGTTCTTTATGCACTTTCAAGAGCCTGTCTGAAGATGCAGTTAGCGCTCCAACTCCTCATCAGACTGGACAAATGGCACACGAATGACTTCTTTTCATATTTTGTACATGGACTAACTGACCAGCATTCGGCGCACGATGCGGAGGAGAGCATCTGTCTGTGTGAAGCTGGCTTCCATGTGTACAAAGCCCTCTGCAACCATCATTTTCAGATCTGCTACTTCCTCTGCGAGAGAGTCCACCTTCGTGTGCACACTCTCCAGGTCGTTGGAGAGGCTCGTGAGGGTGGTGTCGGAGTCTCCTTGCAACTCTGCGGTGGCGTTGCGGATCTCGTTGGTTGTCTGCATGCTCAGGCTTTCAATGTTCCCCCCCAGGGTCTCGAGCTTGCTGTGGACGATCTCCAAATCAGCGTCAAGACTGGAGAGGGTGACGGGGGAGTCACCCTGAATATCTGTGGCAAGGCCGGTGACTCCGTCTGAGGTCACCATGCTGAGAGTTGCCAGGTCGTTACTCAGCGTGTTGATCTTGCCGTGAATCGTAGTCAGGTCACCGTCAAGCTCTGAAAGAGTGATGGGGGAGGTTCCCTGGATTGCTGAAGTGACACCATCAAGATCAGTAGTGTCAAGGGTGCTCAGACCTCCAACAGTGGTCGTGAGGGAGTTGATCTTGCCGTGAACAGTGTCTAGGTCGCCGTCAAGGTCTGTAAGGGTAATGGGGGAGGTTCCCTGGATTGCCGAAGTGACACCATCAAGATCAGTAGTGTCAAGGGTGCTCAGACCTCCAACAGTGGTCGTGAGGGAGTTGATCTTGCCGTGAACAGTGTCTAGGTCGCCGTCAAGGTCTGTAAGGGTAATGGGGGAGGTTCCCTGGATTGCCGAAGTGACACCATCAAGATCAGTAGTGTCAAGGGTGCTCAGACCTCCAACAGTGGTCGTGAGGGAGTTGATCTTGCCGTGAACAGTGTCTAGGTCGCCGTCAAGGTCTGTAAGGGTAATGGGGGAGGTTCCCTGGATTGCCGAAGCGACACCATCAAGATCAGTAGTGTCGAGGGTGCTCAAACCACCGACAGTGGTGGTGAGGGAGTTGATCTTGCCATGAATAGCGGTGAGGGATGCAGTCGGATCCGATCCCTGGAGAGTGCCGATGACATCCTGGAGGTCGATCGCGCCATCGTTGGTGAGATCGCAGACTTTGGTTTCGATGTTCATGATCTCTTGGTTGAGGACGACCAGACGATTGAGCACAGCTGCCGGATCCTCGGCGCAGTACACGTCGATCTGCTCGAGCTGCACGCGGTTTGTAGAGCTCTGGCCGTTTTGTGGAAACAACAATATTTCGTTAATCCCACCTGCAAAGAAGCGGCAACACATTTTTGTGGCTTACATGGGGAGGGAGGGAGGGAAGGAGGCAGGGAGGGGGGAGGGAGGGAACACACGCATGCGAGCAGATGGACGGGAAACACAACCGCACGGAGGTTCGAGGAGATCGGAAGGTATATTCTTGATGTTGGCTGTCAGAACGAGCACCCGATCGAACAAAGGGTATGAGAAGACCTGAAACAGCATAAACTACACACACGCAGAGGAACCAACCTGTGGCCACAATTCCAAGAAAGGTGTCACTGCCGGATTCGACCAGGCTTCTGAATTCTCGGTCCTCTCCGTCGCCCTCCTTTACGAAGAAGTCCACGCTGCACAGGAAGACAGAAGCACAGAAATTGCCTCACCATTCTTACTTGAGAGCAGGTCTGAGTGGTGACCAGCAATGTATACATATATACAAGTGTGCCAGGCTTTAGGGGATTTGCAACACTGCAACATGCATGCACTTACAGAAGTTCAGGGTCCGGACTCCCAGACGTGTCGTCGAGGAACAGAGCCACCCCCACGGCGAACTGGCCAGCGTCACATACCGGTCTGATCCGGAGCTCATCGTCCTGGCCAGCCTGGTTGTCGAGATCAAAATCGAGATTGCCCCCGTTCGAAGAGGTTATCTGGCAGTTGGCGCTTGAGCCTCCGAGACTGGCAACATCGAACTTTCCGGTGGGCGAGGTGTAAAGGAACTGATCACAGTCAAAGAACGAGACTGAAGTGAAGGAGTCTGTAAATCTGGTGAACAGTCCTTCCAGGGAGCCGCTGAAAAGGGACGATGAGGTAAAGAAAGTCGGCATCGTCGTTGCCTGATGACAGAGCACTGCCAGGGCAACGAAGCTTTGAAGGAAATGCCGCATACTTGAATCCAGTGTTGCAACCTCTGCACGGTTTTGAGACGCCCCGAGATAGAAACACACTCCACAATCGAAGCTTACCAACTTTCCAGTGGAATGTCACGCTTGGTCCTATACATGCATTCCGTGTCGATCGACTTAATTGCATGTTGTCGGTCAAATTGCCGAGTCGATCCCGTCACACAGCAGATCGACTGAGACTGCATGAGCCGATTTTTGTGAACGGGGTGCATCTTGCGTTGCGTGCGCGGGGCCGGCCTGCCGCGGCTGTCGAGGTCCATGTGCATGGCGCGCCGCCCGCCGCAGAACAGTCTTGGATTCAACGTACTGCATGTCAAAATCCATCCCACTGTGGATTCCAACCGTGTGAATCCAACGTCGGAGCCACGACCCAAAGATGTTTCGCCTGTCAACCATCTGTTCACGAGAAGATCATGCATACCAGAGGAGCGAGGCTTGAAAAGTGCAAATGTGTGTTGGGCTTGATTTCCCTCTCGATTTCTGCCAGTTTCTTCGTTAATTAATTGTTGTGCATGCCGTCTCCTCGACCTCTTCGGGGATGCTTTCATGCTTTCTCACTTCCTTGGTCAGTCCGTCTGTCCCTCACCCCAGATCAGTCCCAACTATCTTCTTCAAAAAAACATTTTGTTGAGTGCGGCTGCATCAGACATTAAATGCATCTATGAGTTGCAGGGCCCAAGACAGCAACTCATGGAAGCAAAATCGGGTGCTGGCCGTCTACACCCCTCAGGTCTTTGTCTCTCGTGACAGCCGACCCCCGAGAGTCCCCAACCTCACCCCTGAAGGAACCCTATTCCGAATGTAACGGGAACAGGAGACGGAGACGGAGGTATTTGACGTGCGCGATGCCCCTCTTCCGGCCGATGGCATCTTTTGGTAATGCCTTTCTTTCTTCCGCTTCCCTCTGCGGGTCTCAAGCAGGAGACACAAAGGGACAGGTTGACACAGAGAGAAAGAGGACACACCCCGGTTCCCCTTCATTCACTTCCGCCCTGTCAGTACTGCTCGAAGCACATGCCTCTTCCCTCCTCCACGTGAAGCCTAGTAGAAGAGCCCGTACCCCACACAGATGCACCGGTAGTGCCTCTAGGGCGCAGCAACAACTGCTGCGGAGGGCAGAGCACGAGGCCAGAAAGATTTTTCTGCGGTTCAGGCGGGTAAAGAGAGACAAGGAATCAGAAGGGCAGGGAGACTTAGAGACATCCCCACAAAATCTGTCTGGGGGTATCGTAGAGACCCTCCCAGATTCCTCTCTCAAAGGGAGGCTACGGCATGCGTTTACCCTCTTCTCCGCCAGCTCGGCGCTCTTTCGGGCGGGGGCATTGAGAGAATCCTCAGAGCTCTCCGCAGCAGCAGGCATGGTCTGTGAAGATGCCCTCTTTCGGACACGCGAGGGAGAGCTGTGGAGGCCCCTCATGCTTCTTCAAAGGGAATCTCAAGCTCTGCATGTGCGGGCTGTTGCGGCCCTCTCTCTCAGTGCCTCCATGAAGAGAGGGGATGGGAGGAGAGATTCAAAGGAAGAGCAGGTTGGGGTGTCTGAAGAGGCAGAAGCTAGACTGGAGGGCATCCTGGCTGTGTGGCGACCGTTGGCTCCTTTGATTGACGACCGGAAAGGGGGTGGTGGTTTGTGTTTTGGGGGTGGAGAGGGAATTCAGAGAAGAGAGCGAGACGGCACAGGCAGAGACAGGACACGAGGCGCTCGAGAAGAACTCCAGAAATCCTGTCAGTGCGGGCAGAAATGGAGAGGGGGTTTTAGAAAGGGAGAGACAGAGACAGACAGAAAATGCATCCACCGATTGGGGGGGGGGTCGATGTTTTGTTTTTGTTTCTCCATGCTGGCTGGCACGATGATGTTGGGGACTCTGGGTCGAATAGGAAGCCCCACACACACAAACTCACATTCGCCCATCTGCATCCACACGCGCGCTTGCACTCGGATGCATGCACACACAGAAAGAGACGGTTGACAACGGTCCCCCAGCACATGAGTCCCTCTTCCCCTGCTCTCCCTCACCTTCCTGCAGATGCTGCACGTGTCTCTTTCGGCCTCTTATGTCTCGACGGGCTGTCCTGCCTTCTCTCAGCAGCAGCAGCTGACGAGTCTCTCTCCGGCTTTCAGCAGAACAGAGAGGGAACATGTGGGGAGAGAGAGGGAGAGGAAGTGCGAGACGGCAAAGAGGGATATACCAATTTCGGCATTTCTCCTGAAAGTGACAGTGAAGCCAACAAGCCCAGAGCTTCACACCAGATTTCTCCTCGACTCCTCTTCCCCCCTTCTTCCGCTCTTCGGCCAACTTCGGCTGCCTCCTGTCTCTGCGAATGCCCCATGTCATTTATCTGTGGAGGGGTGTGTGAAGGCACAGCCTCTTCCCGAATAGTCCCTGGACTCTCTGGAGAAGACGAAGCCCTTGTTTGGCTACAGCAAGGACTTGTTGCCTTCTGCAGGGCTGCATCGTCTGTCTTCTCCCTGCATGCCTCTTCGGTTTCCCGAAGAGAATTTAAGGGGAGCGCACTTAAGGTGCAAGAGCCTTCGCTCGGTGGACCTCCGTTCTTTGGTAACACGGAAGAGGGTCATCCCGACAAAGATGACTGCAGTGCTTTCTTTGACCAACAGATAATGAACGGCAGAGAGGAATGCCCTCAGTCATCCCGTCTCACTTCTCTCTCCTCAGCAGTCTGTGCGATCTCCTCTCTCCTTCCCTGGAGCGCCCTTGAGAGCGTCGAAGCTGTGGCCTCCGTTCTTCTCTGGAGGGCGCTTGCCACTTCCCTCCTTGCTTCCCTTCCGCCAGCAGACCTCAACCCAGCCGTTCGAGAGGCAATGTGGGAGGCAGGGGGCAATCAAGGAGAGAGAGTGGAGGACTCTGACGCTATAGAGATGAAAGGAATCACTGAGGAAGGGGGGGATCCATCTGAGATAGTTCGGCAGTTTCTTTGGAGATCGGTCAGGAAACTTCATTACCCCGTTGCACCCTTCCCCATTTCCATCCCCGCTCTCGCTGCATTTTCTTTTTCAACATAAATCTTCGGTTAGAACGCTCCTCCCTCTAGTCCTCATGTTGAGTATGTCTGCCCGTTTTCGTTCCGGATACTTGTCTGCTTTTGTTTCTTCATTAAACACACCCACATGCTTCCCTGACTGTCCTCATACCAGCGTGGTCAGATTTCCCCTCCCAGCCGCGCTTCTGAGTTCATATATGTGTCGTGTGTGATTGTGTCCGTGCTTGTGCGTACATGAAAGGAAACGTGAGCGACAGAGTCTATGAAAAAATGAAAGAATGAGATAAATGAACGAATCTCTGCAGACTGCCGAGGACTGCACAGCAGCGCTGCGTGTTGATGCCTTTGCATTTGCCTGTGTGCGCACCTCCCCTTCTCAAGAGAGGCAAGGAGGCTGCTCCCAGGACACGGAAAGAGGCGACGGTTTGGAGTCCGAAAAAGAGACCGCCTTCCCTCTCGTGCACCGGGCATTTTCTACAGCAGTTGAAAGAGTCATCTTCAGGAATTCTTCTTCGCCTCCGTCCGCCTGCTCTGCGATCGGAGAGGACGACAAGAACGAGAGTGACTTTTTGAACTTTCCTGCATTGCTCCTTCAGGAGTTTGCCTATCGCCAAGCAGGGATGGAAAAGGTCGGCTCTTCCTGCGGAGACATACATATAGACAGACAGAGAAAAAAAGTGAGGGACAAATAGACATTTCCAATCCTCTCTGGAGAGGCTAAGAAAGTGCTGGGGAGAAGAGGACAGACGAGGGGGTAGACGGATGAACCGAAAAAGTAACGGGAGGAACGAAGGAAGGAAGGAAGGAAGGAAGGAAGGAAGAAGAGATTTAGGGAAATGACGAAGGACGGAAAAAACAGAAAAGCAGGGGGACTGAAAGAAATGTCAGCAGCAAACGAGTCGTCAGCAGGTCTCACAGTACGCGCGCATTTCTTTGTATATGTGTGTTTGTGTTGGGAGAAAGTCGTTCCAACTGTCTTCACCCACCCTTTACTCTGTCTGGCTTGTAGTCTTGCAGGAGGCTTCTGAGTCTCCGAAAGGCAGAATCTTCTGTAAGGAAAAACAGTTTTCATGCGATCTTCTGGAATCATATTCTTGCTGGCATGTGATCCTGCAGGAAGCCAACGAGTCTCTCGAAAGGCAAAATCTCTTGAGGAAGTTTGTGAATGAAGGAGTGAGGGCGTACCGACAAAGCGGAAAGTCTGCAGAGGCAGCGCCTCGTCCGATCTGTGGCGGGGGAGAGGAGGAGTCTGGTGGTGCACTGGCCAACAAAAGGTTTGTTGATCTTCCTTCAGTCTGTTTCTGGTGTGTTCCTGTGCATTCTCGGACTCGTCGTTTACATGCGGGTGTTCCTTCCTTCCTTACTGCTGCTGTTCGGTTCGATTCAAGGTGTGCGTTTTTTTTTTTTTTCTGCACGCCGTCAAGAGGAAGAAAAATCAAGCCGTCAATCGCGAGTCGTGAAGAGTCCTTCCTCTGAGGGATATCTGGGGGGTAGAGAGGGATCAAGGAAGGGAGGGCGTATTTTCTTTCATGAGGCATATCGAGCTATCTAGCTAGCGGGTTCCTTCCTCGACTCGTGAAAGAAAGAAAGAAAGAAAGAAAGAAAGAGAGAGAGAGAGAGAGAGAGAGAGAAAGAAAGAAAGAAACAAACAAAGAAAGAAACAAAGAAAGAAAGAAAAAAAGAAAGAAAGAAAGAAAGAAAGAAAGAAAGAAAGAAAAAAGAAAAAAAAAAGAAAGAAAGAAAGAAAGAAAGAAGACTGACTGACACGCTGCTTACTGACTGACAGACTCGATCAGTACTCACTGTAGATATTCCAACAGAAGCATCTCGATCCGTCTGCGAAGTCATCGATCGATGGATCGTGTGCATCGACAGATCAAGATCAGACCTGCTGATGTGCTATCACACGTGCTTTTGAAGAGGATGTTGATGCATGCTTGCATGTCATCAGCCTTTTTACGGAAAGCGCACACACCCACATATGTATGTTAGTGAATGAATGAATGAATGAATGAGTGAATGTGTGTGTGTGTGTCTCTCTCTCTCTCTCTCTCTCTCTCTCTGTGTGTGTGTGTGTGTGCCTGCAGAAGTCCTACGAGCCGTTGGGGGAGGTCTCCCGAAGCAGCGATGCGACTGCGAAAGAAAATGGAAAGGGGTGTGTTCGACAGTCAAAACTTCGACTCCTCGACAAATGGAGTTTCTTTGAAAAGAAAACCAAAATGCAGTTTTACACCTGACTGAGCCAACCGACTCCTCCCTCAAGTTTTCTAAATACACATTTCATCCATAGAATATGAGGCTTTCGACAAATTGAATGGATCTTTGGAAAGTTGTTTTTGTTAAACCTGTAGAGAGGTGTGAGTGTGTGTGTGTGTGTGTGTGTGTGTGCGTGTGTGTGTGTGTGTGTGTGTGTGTGGGTGAGTGAGTGAGTGAGTGATGCACTCATCTACGGACTCCTTTCTTGCTTCACTGACTCATTTTCCTATTTGCTGAATCACTCGCCCACTCAATTTCATGGTCTCTTGCTCACTTATTCACCGATTCACTGACTCAGTGAGATACTCACTCACTCACACACCAGCAGGCCCGCCAGCCAATCAGTCAGTCAGCTAGTCGGCCCTACGCTTGTTCGCTGTCATTGCACAACTGATCGAAAGGTAGGTGGATAGAGAGATGGGTGCGACTAGATGGATGGACGGATAGATGGATGGATGAGTAGATGAATGGGTGGGTGAGTGAGTGGTTATGTAGCAGTTCTTGTTTGCGCCTGCAGTTCCCGCCCGTCCGATCTGTCTGTTTACATACGTCTACCTGCTTTCCCGCCTCGGGTTGCCTCTTATCTATCTATCTAGTTATGCACCGGACTACACCGGGCTGTTCATTTCGCCGTCATCCTGTCTATCCTGAAGCGCAAAGCTGCATTATAGACCATAATATTCAACCTAAATAACCGGCTAAAATGTATAAAAATATGTTTTGTCCGAATTTTGTAGACTATAGCGAGCGGAAATAAACGAAATACGTGGTCTTAAAATTAGATTTGAATCTTTTTTAGTCTGTATTATTTAGAGTCTCAGAGGTATAATCAGCCTCTTTCGCATATCCAGTGCATTTGAAGTGTATGTACCTACCTCAACTCTAACTTACAATTACTGAATACTGATGTATACTGAAAATTCTATTTTAAGTAATTTTAAGGAAGATTAAAATTAAAAAGGACATACGATAAGATAGAATTTATGTTCCAGGTGCCCCCCGCGGTTCACTGCCTGGAAAAGGCTTATACTGTTGGTGGTTTCGTTCGGCACTCGAAATTGATAGGCTCAGTAAAGCTCAGGAGCCAACTAAAAACCATACATCTAGCGGGATGAATCGATCGATCGATTATATTCCCATGGAAGGACTCCTTCCTTTTTCTATGTATGAATGAGTTGAAATTTGGTAAGTCGGAAAGATAACTGCTCTCAGACAATATGTCACACAAATTGTAACAACAAAAGCTTTGAAACTGAGAACACAACAAACTAATATTAAATCCATTCGGTTCATTTTACACAACAAACTGATTTGATGTCGCCTCATCATCATAGTTTTTTTTTTTCACAGTCGCCTCTGCGGTTCCGCCATCGGTCCGCGGCGTTGGACCGCGCCGCGCCGCGCGGCCCGATAGCCGGTCGGACGCATGTCGGACGCATTCGGACGCTGTATGCTGCATGCAGTGCATGCATGCATGAGACATCCTGCATGTATGCGCATACCCTGGACATTAATTTGTGGGCCCTTTTCTGGGCTACGCCGCCGGAGCACCGCGCATTGATGCCCGTCTACCGATACAGATGCCACATACATGCGATGAAGATTGCATGCATACATCTGATCATTACATGCCGTCTCCACTGAGGTCTTTTTTTCACACTCCTGTTGTGATCTCTACTGTCAGTGAGAGAGGTTAAGAAGAAAAATAAAAGTCCAAACCCCTATTTAAAAGACTTATCCGGCAGATCCCGAGCTTTAGAGCCCTAAAGGAGCCAATTTTTTTCTTTTACGGCCGCCCTGAAGCTGGGCAGGGGGGATTGCGGCTTCGCCGCCTGTAAGCAACAATGTGCACACTTCCTCCTTTGTTAATTGAGATCTGGAGGTCGATTCAAAAGGAAGCAGAGGCTGTGTGGATAGACAGAGCACTTCTTGTGCAAGTGTTAGAAGAGAGAAATGAGAAGTTTGCTTGTAGGAAAGTGAAAGCGGGAGACTTTGTGCCGTATGTCATTACAGGCACCACTGACGAGGGGACTTTCAGAGTGTGGGCAGGGTTGCAGAAAGCGGGCCCCCGAGATGGGGAGAAGAGGGCTTACACGATTGCTGAGCATCGCGTGTGGGGGATTCCCGATTGACACAATTTTAAATTTTATTTCTCTGCAGAATGGGGGACAGATTGGGTAAAATGCATGAAGAGAGAGACAGTTCGTCTCTATGTGGTGGATGTTGTTAAGACAGAGGAAGCAGAGTTGAAGGCAGAAACGGATTGGGCACTTGGATTGATAGCTGCTCTCTGGAGTGAGGGAATAGTGATCAAAGCACGGCCTCAGTTAAAGCACACGCCAGTGAAAGGATCTTTTTTCAGCAAGCTTCACAGCGGGGAGACAGAACTACACACAGTGGAAACCCTTCTTCGAGTCTGGGGTCCTGAATGGAGGGATCTCTTGATAGATGAGCAAGGTGTGTGGATGGGAGAGCTGAAACTCTTATGGTTGCACGTAAAAGCCCTGTGTTTTAAATGCGAAGGCCCCTTTAGAGTCTGTGGGGGTCCACTGGGGGAGTCCGGAGATGCAATAGAATGCTTCTTTCCGCTGAGACTGAGCCTTCTAGGCCGGCCCATCGCCCTGTCACGCAGTGTGAAATCTGTCGTGCAAACCTCGCACACCCCCCTTACTTTGGAGATGAGCGGTGCACCCAGGGAGAGAACAGAGAAATCAGACTTTGTATCGCAAATTGCAAGGAAAGAAAAGTTTCATGTCAATGTTAAATGACAGTAAATGATTTGAAAAGTAAATTTTCTCCAGGACCAGATTTCTTTAAAGTTGAATGCATCTATAACTTAGTTTTTATAAAAATGCACACAAATTAATGTCCAGGGTATGGGCGAACTCATTCTGCATGCAACGTATCTGCTTGCAACGTACATTCAACATCATGATTGAATTGATTGAATTGCATGATGATGTCACGGCTTCTTTTGAAAGCGTCAGGTCTCCATTCCACCTGCGCACGCGTCTGCAGTATCCTCCACAGTTATCATTACCATTGGGAGCTTCTGAGCCTCCAAAACTTTTGTCTTCCGCTCCGCCTGCAGGCAAACGTGTTGAGCTGTTAGAATCTTGGGACACAATGGCCAAGCTGTGTATTTCTCTCTCTCTCCTGGCTGCAACCGCTCTTGGCGCATCCGACAGATTCAAGATGAACTTCGATGAGCTTTTTGATGGCGCTGGCCTCTTCAAGGTCCCTAACCACAATGCGCCAAAGTCGAAACCCACAAAGAACAGGGACCTCCCAACCTGTCAGACTGCAGACATCGACTGTTCAGGCCTCGGAGCTCGGAAGAACTGGCTTGCCTGCATTCCCGAAGGCTACCAGATTCCTTCGGGGAAAGAAGAGAAAATGCAGGTCCTGGAAGCCTGCACTCAAGAGTTTTGCTGCGGGGCAGCCACGTGCGCTTCTTCTCTGCCTCCTGAAGGCTACGGATGCGTCACTGAAGGCAAGACACATGGAAACTGATTG
>JAHBMJ010000335.1:0-10000 GCA_018398765.1 Chromera velia | reverse complement strand
CGCTAAATTTAATGCTCTTATATAGGGATAATTAAAATTTAAAATTCACTCGCTAGCTTACTTGTACATTGCTGCTAAACGCTTGAAGCCTAACGCTTCTCAGGGCTCTCACTGGGGGGGAGACAGATGGAACCCAACCAGAATAGCTGTTGTTCTATTGACCTCATTTGGCTTCGTGTCAAAGAGGAACAGACTAGAAGATCCACTCGCTTGCTTGGTGATGCTACAGGACGTCAGAGGCTAGATGGTGGTTAACTAGAAGGCAGGTATCAGTGATTGACTTCTGCTGATAGTGTTGGTAGTCAGAGCCGTCTTCAAGAGTTCAGGTCTGAAGCTAGAGTTCAAAGACAATCTAAATCCATCTAAATCTGAAATCTGAATAACGATTCGGAGTACCTTCTGATTTTTATTTTATCGTTCATCTGAAGCAACTTGGAGTTTTTCATATATTTTTTTTGCTCTTCAGACCTGCATTTGCGGGTTTAAACCCGCATTTGCAGGTGCGATACTTCCTAGACGTCGTGTCACATCGAAGTCGCGTCGTATCTTAATAAGGATGACGAACTACCCTTTCCGGCCTTTCCTATTTCTGGCAAGAATGAAAAAAGGAGGCAGTCAAGACTTAAACCCAAGACTGTTTGCTTATGAACCATATACTTTAACCATTAGGCCAATTGACTAGGAAAGCAACTTTCAAAATTTAGTGTTTAGTACAAATTCGAAGTTACTTTCATTCTAAAACTAAAACTATTTAAGACATAAAATTTAAAGCTTTTTAGTTCAATATAACACGTCCCTCTTGCTCAAAACCGTATTCCACGACGGTTTCCTTCAATATAACGCGTCCCTTTTGCTTACTTTCAATTCAAAACTAAATGTCAGAATAAAAGGTGACTGGAAAGAACCAACGCATGAATTTCAAAGATTCATTCTCGAGTGAGAAAACTTGAATTCGATCAGATTCTTTTGAATCTGTATGGGACAAAATCACCGCTGGGTCACCTTTTCCCTGTTGTTGAAAACCCATTCCCTCTTTCTATTTACTGATAAGAACCAGTGTGTCAGCCCCTCAACCACCCTCAATAACCCTTATTCAAAGCACCTCATACTTGCAGACCAAAGTAAACCAAGACTCAGTGAAGACCGGCCAGTGAAGACCGAAGACAGAGAAAAAAAAACAGAATAAGAATGATACGGAGGAAGGTAAACCGGACATACATAACTCCAAAGCGCCCCAATTCCCCCCCTCCAAATTTAGACCCCCCTGAAAATCATCTCCGTGTTCAATAACCCCGTCCAAACAACCATTTAAACTCCATAAGAGCTCTTCGGTGGTCGGCAGGTCCTCTCTCCCGGGCGCAAAGAGGGCAGTACTTCCTACCGCCATTAGGGTTCATGATCCCTCTTCTGTTCTGAGCAAATCAGACTGCGAGGTAGTGAGGACGAGTCGGAATGCATCGGCAAAGCTCGTCCTGGATCATGATCTTCATATCAGGAATGATGCCCTCGACGTAGAGCACTTCTCCTGCCCAACCGCCGGGAAGGAATGTCGGGTTGCCAATGAAAGCTTCTGCGGCGGACACAGTCTCGTTATAGGAGCGCAAAACTCCCCCAAAAGGCGCGTCCAGACCTCTGCTGGAAAGACTAAACACAGGCGAACCCATTCTGCAGGGAGATCTGCAAAGGGCCGCTGCAGCAACGTTCGCGACGATGCCCTGCTCAGTGTTCATCTCGGCGTTGAGTGGAGTCAGCGGTTCCAACACACCTGTGGTATCAGTGGGACCCTCGTAGTTGGTGGACATCTCCTGCTGCAGAGTCCCATCAATCATCTGGAGATCCTGGCCATAACCTTCAGGAATAGGGTGGATGACGGCATGGGCAGCCTGCGCCTGTGGTTACAGAGGAAAAGGGGGAGAAAGCGGAGAGAAGACGGGATCCTGGACAACCTCGGTGTCCTGGGAGTTCTTCATGAGCTGTGTGTTCTGAACAGAGTTGTTGAAGATGGAAGTGGTCTCGGTAGGAGCAACTTGAGGGTTTTCTTCTGTCCTGGATCGCTTCTGACCCCTCTCAGGGCCGTCCTTTGTGTCAGCTTCGTATCCGGTCTCTGGAGGCTGTCCTGTTGTAGTAGTAGAGGACACTGTGGCGGAGTCAGATGCGAGGGAAGACTCAGGTTGAACCTGCTCAATCGTCACAGCAGTTGCGGTACATGAAGGTCTCGTGATCTTCAGCTTGTCATAGTCCTTGTACTCTTGGGCGGAGACAAAGACGCACCCAGAACCTTCTTCTGTCGTGACGGCGCCGGGGTCCATCAAGTACCGGAAGACATCAGGCCAGAGCAGGGAAAGAAGCTCGAATGCAGCACATGGTTCGCACTGCACACGCATGTTGCCAGGAGGGGGAACAACCAGGAGACCGCGAGCGAGGGGAACGGAGGCGGGAACATGCATCAGGATATGCATACAGTCCGACCTTCTCCGGATTTCTGATGTACTTAGGTCCTTTGGCGCAGAACCTTTCAATGGTTGTCTTGGGGTAACCAGGTTTGTCTCTAGTAAGCTTTAAGAAAGGAGCGGCGCTGTAGATGAGATCTAGAGCGAGGCGTCCTTGGTCCGCTCGGAGGGCACAAAGAAACAAGCGAACATCTTCGATCGTGCTCTCCGCCATGCCAAAGACTTCTTTGGTGTAGTTGTCTCTGAGATGCGCTGGGCCATAGTCATAGAACCTGTTCTTCATTTTCTTCAGTGCCTCAGTCATCTTCTTCGGACCGTCTTTAACAAACTGCTAAACGAGGGGGAGCATAACCAGGTCCTCTGCTGTTACAGGCTGGAAAATATCGAGGCCACTGATAACAATGGACCCCATCCGAGTAACCCGCAGCAGGGTTGCAGGTGTCACAGCAAAAGGGTGAAGACACTCGTAGTTCATGGGAATGAACTCTGGGTCTTCGGTAATGGTAGGAAGGATTGTGTCACCCTGTCGGTGACCATACAACCCAGGAGATGCATCAAATTTGAATGAGGACTTGCTTTCTAAACGCATCCATCTCATATGAGAGGATGTCTTGGGGAGCGTGAGCCATGGTTGGAAGACTGGATACCGAGATATTAAGGGAAGGCTGGAAGGAATTAAGGCTTGTATCAAGCAAGGTCTATCTCGAATAGGCGAGGTAACGATCTTTTGTAGAGGTAGGGCTTCCCGTACAAGAAATTCTAAGCGCTGTTATTCAATTTTCTTGAGGTTGAAATCGGTAAGACTCGATTTTGGAAATGACATTCTTGGTGCAACAGCTGTGAAATGTATATATAGTATACGGTACCCGCAAATGCGGGTCGGTACCCGCAAATGCGGGAATTGCAGTGTTGCGCATTTGCGAGAAAGATGTTGCTTGCGTGCGTCGCGTCGATCTCGAAAAAATTTTGGCCTCGCCGAGCTGTGCGTGGCACTGCATGCATGTCCGCGATGGTTTACATGCATGGCTGCCACAATACAATACAATGGGGAAGTCCACCGCGGCCTCCTTTGAGTCTCCGCCGAAGGATCCTGATTTTATTGGCTAAAAAGTATTTTACGAAGTAGCTTGTGCTATCTCCCATGTTCGAGACGTCTCGCCGCTGCAATGTTGCCCGGTCATGTTGGTCTCAGTAGGTACCTGCAAGATACTTTCACTCAGAGACAGCTGGCACGCTAGCTATGAAGTCCGCCCCCCTGGCCTACCCTGACCAGCCTTCAGTCCGTTCCCAGGTATGTTTCTCTGTCTCTTATGATGCCGTCCTTGTTCTAATGTGTTGACATGAAGCCTTTTGTGAAGAAAAAAGGGTCGACAAGAGAGCATCGGATGGGTTCGCATCGTGCTCTCCTTTGCCCTGGCAGACAGGACCTGAAGGCGCCGAGCGCTCAATGCCTTGCCCTTCCCAATCATTGTGCCTGCCGCTCTGATTTGTTGCCACGCCTTTGAAGCACATCATTCATAATGACATGAATGGTTCATTCATTGATTATCTGTTCATCTGTGCATCATGCAGGTCTTTGAAGCTTTCATCATCACTGCCGTCTCCAACAGCTTCCTAAACTCGAACGACCACCCAAACTTCATTGAGTGCACCGTCACGGCTGGCGATTGTGTCAACTACAACTCGCAGCCTTCATCGACATAGTGAACGTCCGCTCCGACGTTTTATCGAAGGTTCACGGCCTGCTGGGACCTTAACACGACTTGAAGTCTGTCGGTGCCTTCTTCAACGTGTCGGACACCTTCTCAAAGATGTTCATCTTTGGCCAGGCTTTCAACTCGATGCATACTTGTGAACAAGATGACCGCTTAGGGTCTAGGCAGCTATATCCGTACCCTGGGGTGGATTTTGGCTGAGAGAGGAACGAGGTGATGGTTCCTGTCCTCCCTGCATGGCAACGGGGCCGTCCAGATCCCCTGAGGGGTGTTCCGCTCATGGGCCCGCGTTCGCTTGACTCTTGGTCAGCATGTATGTTAGCACCCTTTTATTTGTATGCTAGCCGAAGAGAAGGAAGTATTCATGCATGCTCAGATCCATGCGTTGCCATGCAGATAATACATATATGAACATTCATGTGTGTGTTCGCTCGCTCGTTCTTTTCTCTCCTTCTCTCTAGCTCTCTCTCTGTATATATATATGTATATATATGTGCGTGTGTGTGTGTGTGTGTGTGTGTGTGTGTGTGTGTGTGTGTGTGTGTGTACGTGTGTATGTGTGTTGCATGATGCATCTCTGCACAAGATCGCTTTTAGAGGAAAGATTCAGAGATTTCAATAACCTTTCCCCGTAAGTATGCTTCCGGTGCATGTATTTCCCTGACGTTTCCCTGCTCCGTTGTCTTCATCTGGTTAACTTTTCAAATGAGTGCATGCAGAAGGTCATAATGCTCCTTTTCATTCTCTTTACCCTACAGGTGGTTAGAGGTGGTCACGCCGTCCTTCTGATACTTATACCATAGGAAGGACTTTCCGAGAGGGGAGGGAAGGACTGTGACAGATTAGTTGGGAGTAAATAAAAAAAACCACTCTTCATTCTCTGCTTGATTGGCAGAAGGCATCATTTCTTGTCCCTATCCATTTATTCTTCCGTTTCTATCGCCGTCTCCTGCGGGGCTGAACGGCGGTGGTTCCTTTTCTTTTGAGGAAGTCTGCCACCAGCTCAGCGCAGTCAATGTTCTTCTCAGGTTCCCAGTAGAGGTCGTCATACCCCTTATACTTGAGGAGATATTCAACTCGTCCCCATCGAGTGCGTTGGTCACACACTTTCTCGATAACGTATTCCCTCTGCTCATCGAAGTCCATCTCTTCATCCAACTCTCGTTCCTTCTGTTTCTTCTATGCAGGTGTGCTTGCGGATCTTTTTGTTTATCTCTTGCGCCCTCTGGCGACGTTGTTTGCGTTGTTCTCCTCTCCATCGATCTCTTTACCATCGTCGTCTATGTCAACGTCAAGTACCTCTTCGATTGGGTCGGTCTCGTCCACCGCCTCACCATGCTACGCCTCCATCTGATCACTTTCCTTGGAGTTGCGTGAAAGGAAAGGCTTGCATCGTCTCTTTGAGACGGTGGTGGTGTTCTGTCTCCCCGGTTTCCGAACAGAAAGAGCGCCCGACAACTTAACATCCATGACGATGAACGAGTCGTCGTATTGTGCACCGAGGCCTTTGCTGAGGCGTCTCTCCTTTTTGGATCCCTGCTGAACCCAGATATAATCGCCTTTTGAGAACTCTCGAATCTTCCATGGATCCTTTTTAAATTTCCTTCGCATTCTGTTTTCTGCAGCTTTTTGATGAAGGAAGCGACGTTGTTCTCCTTCCTCCTTTATCTTTACGAGGAGATCGGTGTAGTCCTTGAGCAAAACACTTTTATCTTCTTGAAGGTTGGTGAGGAGACGGATGGGGTGGTTGGCAAGTCTACCGAAGAGCACTTCGAAAGGCGTTTGTCCTTTCGAGGTCTGGTAGGTGGTGTTGTGAGAGTGAGCACAGAACCAAGTATACTCGTCCCAGTCCGTCTCGTTCTCGCACATGTAGTTAGAGAGGCAGTTCTTCACGTCTGCGTTCACCCTCTCGGTTTTTTCTTGTGTCTCCGGACTGAAGGCCGTACTTACGATTCTCTTTGTGCCTGCGAGCTCGGAGATGTTGTGAATGATGGGCTCAAGGAAGTTTGCTCCTCTGTCCATTTGGAGACAGATGGGGCAGCCAAACTTTGTAAGCAGGTTTTTAACAATGCATTACGCGATTGTAGTGGCCTTCTGGTCCTTCATGGGGATAACCTCGATCCATCTGGAGGCAATGTTGAGGAGGATGAGGATGTACTGGTTTTCTGAGTCCATTTTAGTGAGGGGACCTATCACGTCTGCTTGCCAAGATTCCAGAGGCGCGTGTGTGAGAGGCTGGGGTTCATATTGATGTACGTCCCTTGAAGTTCTTCTCTTCTTCTTTTGGCACTCTTTGCAGGCCTTTACGAACTTGTAGGCGTCGGAGTACATAGAGCTCCACCAGTAGTGGGCTCCACCAGTAGTAGGGGGTGCAGCCCTTGGTAACATTCCAGTAGGAGGTGAGTGTACGCATCCTTAAGGATGCTTTCTTATATGCTTTTTGAGACTACGAGGAGAAAGCGCATACCTTTTTCGTATCCATTTGCAGGCGGCAGTATTCGAAAGATGATGTCGTTATGCAGCGTGTAGAGAGGTGCCTGTGTAACCAATTGAAAACGTTCCTTGTAGCTTAAGTTGAAAGGGAGCTTCCCTGTCTTTACTAACAGGTAGTTGTAGGTTTTGTTGAGCTTGCTGTCTTCCTGCTGGTGGGTTCTCACTTCTTCAGGTGTGTAAATACTACTAAATAGAAGTGATGCGGGGTACAAGGAACTGATGAAGAACGTCTGATTCTTTCTTTTTCTGATCTTCTTTCCGTGGTCGTCCTCTCTTTCATTTCTCTGTTGTCTCTTCTTTCGATTCTTCCGATTCCTTTCTGTTCTGGTCTTCTTTCTGTGGTCGTCCTTGTTTTTGATTCTCTGTTGCCTCTGTCCCATTTGCTGCTACTATGACTGAGTCTTCTGACTCCGCATCTGAGTCGGGTAGTTGTGGAGGGTGCTGGTCATTAATGAAACAACCTCTGGTCAGAGCATCTGCATCTGCATGAGATTTTCCTTTCTTGTGAATGATTTTGAATGTGCATCCAGAGAGTTGCAGCATCAATCTGAGTAGACGTAGACTCGTGTCCTTTTTTTTCATCACATATTGCAGAGCGGCGTGGTCGGAATAGACAAGGAACTCGGTCCCGTATATTAACCAGTGTTGGAGCTTCTTGTACCTGAAGCACACGGCCAGAAGCTCCCTGTTGGAGATGTGGTAAGCTGCTTCTGGAGACGTCACTCTTCTCGACGCATAGCTGATGACGTATTCTTTGTTGTTGTCGCCTTGTTGTACCAGGATAGTGCTGAGGGCCTCGTTGCTTACGTCGCATTTGAGAATGAATGGACGATTCCATTGAGGGTGTCCGAGTACAGGTGCCAAACAGAGAATGTCCTTAAGTCGTTCAAACGCTTGTTGGTGTGCTTCCTCCCATTTGAAGACAGTGTTCTTCTTTGTCAGCTTGTAGAGCGGCTTCGCGATGGTGGCATAATTTTGGATGTATGCTCTGGAGAAACCTGTGCATCCCAGCCACCCTCTCACTTGTTTGACTGTTTTGGGAGGAACGGCCTTTCTGATACATTCTGTCTTTTCTGGGGAGGGGCGAATGCCATCTGGGGTGATAAGATGACCAAGGTAGACAATTTCTCTTTGGAAGAACTGGCATTTTCCGAAAGCCAACTTTGCCCCAATTTTTTTGAGTCACTCAAATACTGCTCGTAAATCCTCAAACATTTGTAGGACACTGTTGGAAGAGACGAGCAAGTTATCCATGTAGCAAAAGACGCAGTTGCCGAGCAAGCCTGCAAGGGAGGCGTTCATGGCCTGCTAGAGGGAGGCGGGAGCACTCTAAAGTCCAAAAGGGACTCTGAAGAACTTCCAGCTGCCCGCCATTGTTGCAAAGGTCAGCTTCTCCATGTCACTTTCCCTCTGAATCACTTTGAGCTAGTTGAAGGCGGCAGCTAGGTCCAAGACTGAATGCTATGTTCGGTTGTGCAGTTGTGAGACCACGTCGTCCACTCGTGGCATCGGATAGACCTTTTTCTTCAGCATGGTGTTCAACATCCGGTAGTTGATGCAGAGCCTGAGTTTTCCGTTATTTTTCTTCACACAAACTACTGGTGTACTCCATGTGCTCAAGCTTTCCTGTATGACCCCTTTTTGCAGCCACTCGTTGATCTGTTCCTGGACCTCTTTACGGAGGGCATGTGGAACGGGTCAGGGTCGGATGTATACAGGTTCGTCTGTCGTTGTCTCTACTAATGCTTCGAATCCTTTGATTGTCCCTAGACTTCGGTTGGTTAGAAAAAGGCAGAGGTATTCATTCAAAAGTTTCTCGAACCTTTCTTTTTCTTGAGGGCTGATCGATTGGGTTTTCTCCACTACTTCCTTTATCTGTCGTTTAGCCTCCGCTTCTTCTTCAACAGTCAGAACGTCGTCTTTTCTTTCTTCCTTCATTTCTCTGTCATCTTACGTTTCTTTAGTAGTCAGTATGGATGCGACTGTGGTATCAAGCGATTGAGGGGGTATGTAGAAAGAAGCTGGAGCCTGCTCATCTTCCTCTTTGGAGACGCAAATCCATGTACATACAATCGTAAGGTTGGTTGGCAGGGAGAAGGGACGCTGCATTGCGTTCATGATAGGTAATTTGACGCAGTGATTTTCCACCACAGAAACTGCATCTGCCGGTCTGATTCCTGCAGGCAAAAGTCATCCTACTCGAGGCTTGACAAGGACGAGGGCTCCGTTCGGAATCATGGAGTCTTCAGGTAAGGTCAGAGTCATATGGGAGATGGACTGTGGAGGAAAGACTTCCTTTTGTTGAAGAAAGAGGGGGGAGAAAAAGAATTTCTGTTTTTGATTTAGTTCTTTCATGGGAAAGAGAGACACGTTGACTTTCTCTCCCTTTCTGTTCTCCCGAAGGCACAAGCAATCAGGCTGATTCTGAAACTTGAGAGAAGAGACATGCTTGGTCAGAAAGTCCCGACCGAGAAGACAGTTATGGCTGATGGAAAGAGAAATAATGAACCTTTGTCTCCTTTCTTGCCCTCCCACAAAGACTGGCAGAATTACCGCTCCTTCGTTTTCAATCTTGCTGCCCCCTTCCCCCTTGATAGAAAGAGGAATATGAAAGACGGCAATGGATGGATTCTCTTTTTGGATACGTCTGAACACCTGTGAATGCAGGAGACTAATCTCAACACCACTGTCGATAAGAGAAGGAACGGGCATGGAAAAGGCATGACCGAGTAGAACCGCCATTCCCACACCTCAAGACGAGAGGTGGACATGGGCGATGCGAACTGATGACTTCGAAGATGAGGGGAGAGGAGGTCTTTCCTGTACGTCTGTCTCTTGGGGCATTTTGCCCGTTCGCGGTTGCCCCTGTCCGTCCGCGAACGCCTCAGTGTTTTTGCTGCTGCCTGTTGAAGTTGTCCAAAGGGGCCTGATTGGACCTTATGAGGTGAACTGGAGGTCGAAGAGGCTGGTTGTTTCTTCCGGTCTAGAGACAAAAGTGAGCAGAGCGAAAGCCTCGTGCCTGCTGCATCTATTGGAGTCTCCCGTTTTATGTCGGACGGGAATGATTTAGGTTTGGTTGAAAAGGAAGAGGGGGTCGGTTAGGACGGAATTCTGGTCGTTGTTGGAGATAAGGGGCCCCCCGTCGGGCCGCGAGGAGATCTTGTCGCTGATTTAAGTTTCTCAAAGGGCCGTTCTCAATTCGGTGGGTAGGCAGAGTTACGTCTCTTTTCAGAGCCCTGCAAGCTGCTCGGAGATTTCCGGGTTGAAAACAATAGTTACATTCTATCTGTGGAGAGACTGTCCGAAGTTCGGCCCTTGCGGTGCCGATCTTGGAATATCCCG
>JAHBMJ010000334.1:32060-50939 GCA_018398765.1 Chromera velia | reverse complement strand
AAAAAAGAGAGAGAAGCGAAGAAGGCAGGCAGGGAGAGAACACAAGTGGGTCGGTTACTTGTGGTAGGTCGGTTGGGTGGCCTTTTCCTTCCGTTCGCGTGTTCTATCAGTCAGAAAGAAAAAGAAGTCATTTCAAGAAAAACGCGTTTTTATGGTTTGACTCTACGAAGCCCTGGCCCTTGAATTTTGACCATTCAACCATCCTTTGCATCGACTGATCTATATGGATGAATCTGTATGGTTTTCTTTTTCATTTTTCAATTCTTTTTTTTTTTTGTCAAAAAAAAATGGCCAGCTCCAGGTGTGGGGCCCTATCTAAAAGCGGTGTAAGCGCTCTCATCGCGCGCACGTGCGTCGATGACAAACGTGCGACAATGGCGCAAAATATAAGAGCAAAGGGTGGCATAGTGTTTGTCTGTGTGCGAGTTAGTGGGTGTCGGCAGGTGTTTGTTTGTAGGTACGTTAAGGTGGTATACGCCCATTTGGTCACAATTCAAGGGCCAGGGCATATATGCGTCGTTTTTATAATTTAACTAGCTCCTATCTAGTAGTTACATGCGCCGCCACATCGATTATACATGTATATTTGTCATGTACTTCTGACAGGTGGGTGAACTTGCTTTCTGCCCGTCTATAGTTAAGAGGTGAAGAGAAAAAGAGGTGGTCTATCAAGAGGTGGTGAGAAGTCGACTCAGCAATCGCGGTCAGTTCCTCCCCCTTTATGGTCGTGAGACGGAGGGACCCCAATGCAGGAGTGAATGTTCCACTGATTCTGATGTAGAAAGATGGATGGAGGAATATACATGCGCATATAAGTATTTATCCGCTGCACACGACAGCCACATGTAAGTGGTATATAGCCTCTTGATCTGCAATGAACATTGAGAAGGGGCTGCCTTCTTTGTATATGGCAGTGCTCTGCTCCGACACTTTGACACAAAGTTTCCGGGCCTCTTTTTAGGAATGCATGCATCTGACCTCTTTTCCATCACGCATGCACATGTATTTGCGTGCTTTGGTGCGCACTCGTCGATTCACGTCCATATCTTTTTAAGCTCACCTTTCTCCAGGAGGCTTTTCTGAAGTCTTGTGTATGCTTCCTCTCCTCCATCTCTTGCAGTCTCAGACAAAATGGGCTTCGTCGCGTTCTTGGGCCTCTTGTGGTAGGGCCTTCAGGGGCTTGCGGCCGTCGAGCAGCTGACCTCTGCTGCTCCTCGTTGGTTTCCGTTCTGTTCTGGAGAGAAGTTGGGTGAGGAAGCTACCAGAGAGGAGCACATTGCTGCCTGCCTCCTCTGGAGAGCCATGGGCTCATTATCCAGAGCCCTTCTGGAGGCCCTCCTCCACCAGCTCCTCCACGATAGGGAGGCATTCGAAGATGTGGGGGCCAACCTTTATCTGCAGGTTTTCTAGGGCCACCAAGTGGCTGCTGAAGCTCAAAGGGCAAAGGAGAATCTTGCGGGCGAAGAAGCGGGGAAGGAGGAGCTGGAGGAAGCGAAGAAGGCGAAGGGAGAAGCAGAGATGTCAGCCCAGGCCATCATAGTGGCCACACAGAACTTCCTGCTGACAGCAGAGATGACAAGGAAGGCGGAGCAGAAGGAGCATCTTCCAGAAGTAGCTAAAGCCGTCGTTGTCTCGGAGCTTCCATGTGTTCTTTCAGAGCGGAGTGAGTGTGTGCAAACCTGTTCTCTGCCAGCAGGCTCTCATTCATGGTCTTATAAAAAATGTAATGTTTCTGAAAATTTCTTTATTTTCACTTTCACTATGCTGTGTCATGAGTTTTCAGGTCGAGTTTTGTTTGTTCTTTTTTTTTGTGCGTTGTGAGAGATTGGTTGAGTTGTTGCATCGATTTTCTTTTTCCTTTCCCCTCCTCCATTTCCTCTCGACTCCATTGTACCCTACGTTTATCACTTATTTGCCAATTTTAATCTGCATCTGTGCTTCGATTTTTTTGTTTTCTTTCTGCATGTCCATGTGCATGTGCCTCTTCTTCCTGTCTCCTGTTGTGGTCTCTCTCTTAACTGGGGGTGGACTGTTCCCTCACCTTTTGTCTTTTCTCTTTTTTGTTCTCCCATTTGTTGCAAGCGGCTTGCTTTCCACTTCTTTTGAACGTGCCGCAAGGGGCCGTTCAAAGAGAGCTGCAACCGTAAACATCCTGTCACTCTCTTGCATGACCATGACTGTTTGAATTAATGGTAAGAAACGCTGTATTCGCTGGGTGCGCGTGAGCGTCAGATAGAGATTGGGTGAGGGATGCGTGCATGGGAGAAGAGATAGAGATTGAGAGAGAGATGTGCGGGGGGACAGATAAAGATGGAGAAAAGGATGTGTGGGGGGACCAGCACATTTAGATTGTGCGTAAGCGTTAGAGGGGGATCTGGTGTACCAGCTTTGCATCTTTGAGTCGACCAGTCTGTTCAAGAGAGAATGAATTAAAGGGTGCCAGGTTCATACAACGTATGAAATGAGGCCCACCTAATAGTTAGAGAGTATCACAAAGTCAGCGAGTGAGTGAGTAAATCAGGTAGATAGGCAGCCAGGCTGGGATCGATGCGAGGGGAATGGATAGATCCATACCGACAGATTAAAACAATTTTTGCAAGTGACGATGCAACTAGAAGATTGAGTGCGTTTCTGTATGTGACGCTTTGTCTTTCCGTTTTGCGATCTCGCCTTCTACCTGTATTGAGATGTATCCGAGTCCCCCTTTGTCCACCTGCATGCCTGCTTTGAACATGAGAACTCACATTTGCGTTTGCATGTGCATAATTGAGTGTGCAGTATGGAGCTTCGCTCTGAAAGCATGCATGAAAGAGGCGCCTACTATCCTCTGGATCGGATTCCTGCTGACGGTACCGCCTTCGGTAAACGGGATATCCGACGCTGTGTTTCAGGGGACCGTTTCGGTGTCTCTCTCCTCTGCTGGAGTGGGTGTGTCAACAACACCGTGGATGCCCCCATTCCACGTGTTTGCCAGCGGAGGGTTCGAGGTTGAGGGGGGGGAAATGGGAGTGGAAGTGAAGGAGAAAGTGAAAGAAAGGGCGTCCGTGCGGTTTTCCAAGCAACACCAGTTTTTTCGTTTGAGAGACTTCAAGGAAGATGCCATTTGCATCCCGCTGGTGAAGCAAAGCAGCAAAGAAGGGACGGAGGCTTCCTTAGCGATGTCTTCTCAAGGCCTTCCATCTGACAGGAGTGAGTCCGCAATGGATTATTCCTTGACATGGTCGTCTGTTTCCTCTCCTTTGCTTTTATCCTCTATTCCTTTTCTATGTACGTCTGGTTTCTTGCATGGGTGGCTTCTTTTCCTTTGTGACAGTTGATCTCTTTGAATTTCTCTTTTTGTCGCTCTGTATTTCCATGAGCTTCGATTTGCATGTGTCTGCGTGACTCTTCTCTTTCGAACCTTGTGTATTGCTTACAGCCTGAGAACGTCTATCACAAGTGACAAAAAAGGCGTTCCTCACCGCCCTCAAGAAAGTGGACATCGGCTGGACGTGCGATCTGGTCAGCCTCTCCGAGGCTTACGAGGACTCCAAGGGGTAAAGCAACTGTTTATACATAATCTTGAAGATGATGTCTGCTCTTGTAGCCTCTTCATGTGCGTGCAGGGGGATGTGCAAGCGAAGAAAGGGGAAACAGAAGGTGTGTCCGACGAGACGAGACGGATATTTTCCCTCCATAACAGACGATGCTATGTTCAAACAGCGATGGGCTCTTTTTTGAAGTCAAGTTTCTGCCGCCAGCCGCCTTTAGACATCGCACCCATCCACAATCAGATTGATGTGCTCTGATTGGCACTCTATTCAGCCTGAAGATTTGTTTTGTCTCGGGCCGGCTTGACCTGTCTTTTTGGGGCGAGACTTTTCCTCTGAAATCACCGGATTCCTTTCCTGCTCGTACCCAATCATGTGAAGCTCACTTCTGTTTTTATTTAAAGACCTCTCCCCTCAACCTGTTTGCAGGACCAGGAGCATGCTCGAGACGCTTGCGTACAAGGTCTGTCAGCTAACAGTGCACCCGGAAATTCTGCAGGCAGGTCTATGCAACTTGGTGTAGAATTGCGAAAAAAAAAAACAGGGTAATGTCAGCAGTTAACTAGCAAAGGGTAAGTCGTACTTTTTTGTGCTGTCAACTGATTTGAGCTCTTTTAGAACGGAGTCAAAGATTTTTCTTCGCCCTCATGCTTTTTATGGACCTATTTGCACGCTCTTTCAGTCCCCAAGAGACCGATGGAGGTGTTGGGCAGGTGGCGCTCGTTTTTTCCTTCAGAATTGAAGAGAGAACTTCTCACAGGTCAGCTGCATGATAGCAGACTTCCTTCGTTCTCCCCTCCCGTCTGACATCGTCTGACCTCGGAAGATCTCGCCATTCGTTTTCTCATTTTCACTGCCCGAGGACAAACCTTGGTGCTTTCAGGATTTTCCTTATCTGATCCCCGGAGAAAGACTGAAATGCATATTGAGCTGTAAATATAAAACGGGACAAGCAATTGAAGACTATCGGAAAAAGAGTAAGGCCAGATCGAGAGAAAGAGACAACAGAATTTTGCCACAGAAGCAAATGTGAGGAATGACTTGAGTATAGATCGAGCTCGTCGCACGCGGAGGCACATTGACAGAGCAAAAGAGCGTCGTTTTGTTGTTTTATTTTGTTTGTTGGGATCAGATGCCTCTTGTTGCTTCTTGTTGTGTGTGTTTGGAAAACACGGTGCAATAAAGTTCACACTGGATCTGCATCTTGCCATTCCTAGAAGTTTTTGTTCACGTATATTCAGGGAGCAAGACGATGTCGACCTGGTCAATACGACGGAGGAAGGGGTCAGTCTAAAATGACACGCAGGTCCAAAGTAGCTGTCCGTGACATTTTCCGGCGTCCAATGAGTGAGTACAAGAGTGTGTACAAACCCGTCAATCAAATTGAGACCTTTTCAAGACACATGCATGAGGGGAAGAGTACACCCATTTGTCTCTTCAGCCTTTTCTGACCCAGCTCTGAGTGGTTCGTTCGAGGCATATCAAGGCGAACGTCCATACCCTTGAAAAAAGATATTCTGATACCCTCTTTCCCCCTTAATGCTTGCAGGACACTAAGCAGCCATCTACCAAGGCAGAGACCCGAAAGATGAAAGCATTACGAGGACGCCATCACCAAAACGCACAAAATAAAAAGGCAAACCAACCACGGTCAGCGCGGGGATCAGTGAGGTTGTTTGCATGTATTGGAAGAAATACAGAGAGGAGTACAATGCAAAGGAAAGAAAGCAAGCCAGCAAGGCAACATCTATCAGATCCCCAACCGTTCAGCAAAGGCGGATACGGTGTCCTAAGTCGGCACCTTCAGGTCCATGTCTGTTGTGCCGCTGCCGAGTGCGCCTGTAGAGGGTAGGCTTCGATTCTCGTAGAAGTCTCTCTCCGCAAAAGAACGACAACTCTGCAGGGAAACGAAAATGGTTGGTTCGTTGGTTGCGTCGATCCTTTTCTCGTTTGTAGTTTCTTTCCATATCGCGAGAACAGAAAACAAAAGCTTTTCACTTGAACTAACTCTGGGCGATGAGGACGAATATTTACATTCTGGTTCTGCGGTTTCCTCTCATGTCTGCACGTCGCGGGTTTGATTTCAATTCTCATAATGCCTGTCTTTCTCCCTTCCGCTTTCTTTCTTTCTTCTTTGCTTGCAACCAGGCCCTCCATTATTGCTCTTCGGCACGATGCACCTTTGTGGTCACCGGCCCGGGGCTGATCCTCTCTTGCACTTGCATGGCGAACACCGTCTCTTTTCCCTTTGGGGCTGATGGCGATATCTCTTGCTCTCGTGTGGCGGCAGCTCCGGCAAAGGGACGAAGCAACAGCAGAAACAGCCTGGTTCCTCGCCTGGGTCTGCATCCAGGTCAGCATAGGGATCAATGATGTGTTTTCATGTATTGGAAGAAACACAAAGAGGAGTACAATGCAAAGGAAAGAAAGCAAGCCAGCAAGGCAGCATCTATCAGATCCCCAACCATTCAGCAAAGGCGGATACGGTGTCCTAAGTCGGCACCTTCAGGTCCATGTCTGTTGTGCCGCTGCCGAGTGCGCCTGTAGAGGGTAGGCTTCGATTCTCGTAGAAGTCTCTCTCTGTAAAAGAACGAAAACTCTGCAGGGAAACGAAAATGGTTGGTTCGTTGGTTGCGTTGATCCTTTTCTCGCTTGTAGTTTCTTTCCATATCGCGAGAACGGAAAACAAAAGCTTTTTGCTTGAACTAACTCTGGGTGATGAGGACGAATATTTGCATTCTGGTTCTGCGGTTTCCTTTCATGTCTGCACGTCGCGGGTTTGATTTCAATTCTCATGATGCCTGTCTTTCTCCCTTCCACTTTCTTTCTTTCTTCTTTGTTTGCAACCGGGCCCTCCATTATTGCTCTTCGGCACGATGCACCTTTGTGGTCACCGGCCTGGGGCTGATCCTCTCTTGCATTTGCATGGCGAACACCGTCTGTTTTCCCTTTGGGGCTGATGGCGATATCTCTTGCTCTCGTGTGGCGGCAGCTCCGGCAAAGGGACGAAGCAACAGCAGAAACAGCCTGGTTCTTCGCCTGGGTCTGCATCCAGGTCAGCATGGGGATCAATGGTGTGTTTTCATGTATTGGAAGAAATACAGAGAGGAGTACAATGCAAAGGAAAGAAAGCAAGCCAGCAAGGCAACATCTATCAGATCCCCAACCGTTTAGCGAAGGCGGATACGGTGTCCTAAGTCGGCACCTTCAGGTCCATGTCTGTTGTGCCACTGCCGAGTGCGCCTGTAGAGGGTAGGCTTCGATTCTCGTAGAAGTCTCTCTCCGCAAAAGAACGAAAAATCTGCAGGGAAACGAAAATGGTTGGTTCGTTAGTTACGTTGATCCTTTTCTCGCTTGTAGTTTCTTTCCATATCGCAAGAACGGAAAACAAAAACTTTTCGTTTGAACTAACTCTGGGCGATGAGGACGAATATTTACATTCTGGTTCTGCGGTTTCCTTTCATATCTGCACGTTGCGGGTTTGATTTCAATTCTCATGATGCCTGTCTTTCTCCCTTCCGCTTTCTTTCTTTCTTCTTTGCTTGCAACCGGGCCCTCCATTATTACTCTTCGGTACGATGCATGTTTGTGGTCACCGGGCTGATCCTCTCTTGCACTTGCATGGCGAACACCGTCTGTTTTCCCTTTGGGGCTGATGGCGATATCTCTTGCTCTCGTGTGGCGGCAGCTCCGGCAAAGGGACGAAGCAACAGCAGAAACAGCCTGGTTCCTCGCTTGGGTCTGCATCCAGGTCAGCGTGGGGATCAATGGTGTGTTTTCATGTATTGGAAGAAACACAGAGAGGAGGACAATGCAAAGGAAAGAAAGCAAGCCAGCAAGGCAGCATCTATCAGATCCCTAACCATTCAGCAAAGGCGGATACGGTGTCCTAAGTCGGCACCTTCAGGTCCATGTCTGTTGTGCCGCTGCCGAGTGCACCTGTAGAGGGTAGGCTTCGATTCTCGTAGAAGTCTCTCTCTGTAAAAGAACAAAAACTCTGCAGGGAAACGAAAACGGTTGGTTCGTTGGTTGCGTTGATCCTTTTCTCGCTTGTAGCTTCTTTCCATATCACGAGAACGGAAAACAAAAGCTTTTCGTTTGAACTAACTCTGGGCGATGAGGACGAATATTTACATTCTGGTTCTGCGGTTTCCTCTCATGTCTGCACGTCGCGGGTTTGATTTCAATTCTCATGATGCCTGTCTTTCTCCCTTCCGCTTTCTTTCATTCTTCTTTGCTTGCAACCGGGCCCTCCATTATTGCTCTTCGGCACGACGCACGTTTGTGGTCACCGGCCCGGGGCTGATCCTCTCTTGCACTTGCATGGCGAACACCGTCTCTTTTCCCTTTGGGGCTGATGGCGATATCTCTTGCTCTCGTGTGGCGGCAGCTCCGGTAAAGGGACAAAGCAACAGCAGAAACAGCCTGGTTCTTCGCCTGGGTCTGCATCCAGGTCAGCGTGGGGATCAATGGTGTGTTTTCATATATTGGAAGAAATACAGAGAGGAGGACAATGCAAAGGAAAGAAAGCAAGCCAGCAAGGCAACATCTATCAGATCCCCAACCGTTCAGCGAAGGCGGATACGGTGTCCTAAGTCGGCACCTTCAGGTCCATGTCTGTTGCGCCGCTGCCGAGTGCGCCTGTAGAGGGTAGGCTTCGATTCTCGTAGAAGTCTTTCTCCGCAAAAGAACGAAAACTCTGCAGGGAAACGAAAATGGTTGGTTCGTTGGTTGCGTCGATCCTTTTCTTGCTTGTAGTTTCTTTCCATATCGCGAGAACGGAAAACAAAAGCTTTTCGCTTGAACTAACTCTGGGCAATGAGAACGAATATTTGTATTCTGGTTCTGCGGTTTCCTTTCATGTCTGCACGTTGCGGGTTTGATTTCAATTCTCATGATGCCTGTCTTTCTCCCTTCCACTTTCTTTCTTTCTTCTTTGCTTGCAACCGGGCCCTCCATTATTGCTCTTCGGCACGATGCACCTTTGTGGTCACCGGCCCGGGGCTGATCCTCTCTTGCACTTGCATGGCGAACACCGTCTCTTTTCCCTTTGGGGCTGATGGCGATATCTCTTGCTCTCGTGTGGCGGCAGCTCCGGCAAAGGGACAAAGCAACAGCAGAAACAGCCTGGTTCTTCGCCTGGGTCTGCATCCAGGTCAGCGTGGGGATCAATGGTGTGTTTTCATATATTGGAAGAAATACAGAGAGGAGGACAATGCAAAAGAAAGAAAGCAAGCCAGCAAGGCAACATCTATCAGATCCCCAACCGTTCAGCGAAGGCGGATACGGTGTCCTAAGTCGGCACCTTCAGGTCCATGTCTGTTGCGCCGCTGCCGAGTGCGCCTGTAGAGGGTAGGCTTCGATTCTCGTAGAAGTCTCTCTCCGCAAAAGAACGAAAAATCTGCAGGGAAACGAAAATGGTTGGTTCGTTGGTTGCGTTGATCCTTTTCTCGCTTGTAGTTTCTTTCCATATCGTGAGAACGGAAAACAAAAGCTTTTTGCTTNNNAACTAACTCTGGGCGATGAGGACGAATATTTGTATTCTGGTTCTGCGGTTTCCTTTCATGTCTGCACGTCGCGGGTTTGATTTCAATTCTCATGATGCCTGTCTTTCTCCCTTCTACTTTCTTTCTTTCTTCTTTGCTTGCAACCGGGCCCTCCATTATTGCTCTTCGGCACGATGCACCTTTGTGGTCACCGGCCCGGGGCTGATCCTCTCTTGCACTTGCATGGCGAACACCGTCTGTTTTCCCTTTGGGGCTGATGGCGATATCTCTTGCTCTCGTGTGGCAGCAGCTCCGGCAAAGGGACGAAGCAACAGCAGAAACAGCCTGGTTCTTCGCCTGGGTCTGCATCCAGGTCAGCGTGGGGATCAATGGTGTGTTTTCATGTATTGGAAGAAATACAGAGAGGAGTACAATGCAAAGGAAAGAAAGCAAGCCAGCAAGGCAACATCTATTAGATCCCCAACCGTTCAGCGAAGGCGGATACGGTGTCCTAAGTCGGCACCTTCAGGTCCATGTCTGTTGCGCCGCTGCCGAGTGCGCCTGTAGAGGGTAGGCTTCGATTCTCATAGAAGTCTCTCTCCGCAAAAGAACGAAAAATCTGCAGGGAAATGAAAATGGTTGGTTCGTTGGTTGCGTCGATCCTTTTCTCGCTTGTAGTTTCTTTCCATATCGCGAGAACGGAAAACAAAAGCTTTTCTCTTGAACTAACTCTGGGCGATGAGGACGAATATTTACATTCTGGTTCTGCGGTTTCCTTTCATGTCTGTACGTCGCGGGTTTGATTTCAATTCTCATGATGCCTGTCTTTCTCCCTTCCGCTTTCTTTCTTTCTTCTTTGCTTGCAACCAGGCCCTCCATTATTGCTCTTTGGCACGATGCACCTTTGTGGTCACCGGCCCGGGGCTGATCCTCTCTTACACTTGCATGGCGAACACCGTCTGTTTTCCCTTTGGGGCTGATGGCGATATCTCTTGCTCTCGTGTGGCAGCAGCTCCGGCAAAGGGACGAAGCAACAGCAGAAACAGCCTGGTTCCTCGCCTGGGTCTGCATCCAGGTCAGCGTGGGGATCAATGGTATGTTTTCATGTATTGGAAGAAACACAGAGAGGAGGACAATGCAAAGGAAAGAAAGCAAGCCAGCAAGGCAGCATCTATCAGATCCCCAACCGTTCAGCAAAGGCGGATACGGTGTCCTAAGTCGGCACCTTCAGGTCCATGTCTGTTGTGCCGCTGCCGAGTGCGCCTGTAGAGGGTAGGCTTCGATTCTCGTAGAAGTCTCTCTCTGTAAAAGAACGAAAACTCTGCAGGGAAACGAAAATGGTTGGTTCGTTGGTTGCGTCGATCCTTTTCTCGCTTGTAGTTTCTTTCCATATCGCGAGAACGGAAAACAAAAGCTTTTCGTTTGAACTAACTCTGGGCGATGAGGACGAATATTTGCATTCTGGTTCTGCGGTTTCCTCTCATGTCTGCACGTTGCGGGTTTGATTTCAATTCTCATGATGCCTGTCTTTCTCCCTTCCGCTTTCTTTCTTTCTTCTTTGCTTGCAACCGGGCCCTCCATTATTGCTCTTCAGCACGATGCACCTTTGTGGTCACCGGCCCGGGGCTGATCCTCTCTTGCACTTGCATGGCGAACACCGTCTGTTTTCCCTTTGGGGCTGATGGCGATATCTCTTGCTCTCGTGTGGCGGCAGCTCCGGCAAAGGAACGAAGCAACAGCAGAAATAGCCTGGTTCTTCGCCTGGGTCTGCATCCAGGTCAGCGTGGGGATCAATGGTGTGTTTTCATGTATTGGAAGAAACACAGAGAGGAGGACAATGCAAAGGAAAGAAAGCAAGCCAGCAAGGCAGCATCTATCAGATCCCCAACCATTCAGCAAAGGCGGATACGGTGTCCTAAGTCGGCACCTTCAGGTCCATGTCTGTTGCGCCGCTGCCGAGTGCGCCTATAGAGGGTAGGCTTCGATTCTCGTAGAAGTCTTTCTCTGCAAAAGAACGAAAAATCTGCAGGGAAACGAAAATGGTTGGTTCTTTGGTTGCGTTGATCCTTTTCTCGCTTGTAGCTTCTTTCCATATCGCGAGAACGGAAAATAAAAGCTTTTCGCTTGAATTAACTCTGGGCGATGAGAACGAATATTTGTATTCTGGTTCTGCGGTTTCCTCTCATGTCTGCACGTTGCGGGTTTGATTTCAATTCTCATGATGCCTGTCTTTCTCCCTTCCGCTTTCTTTCTTTCTTCTTTGCTTGCAACCGGGCCCTCCATTATTGCTCTTCGGCACGACGCACATTTGTGGTCACCGGGCCGGGGCTGATCCTCTCTTGCACTTGCATGGCGAACACCGTCTCTTTTCCCTTTGGGGCTGATGGCGATATCTTTTGCTCTCGTGTGGCAGCAGCTCCGGCAAAGGGACAAAGCAACAGCAGAAACAGCCTGGCTCCTCGCCTGGGTCTGCATCCAGGTCAGCGTGGGGATCAATGGTATGTTTTCATGTATTGGAAGAAACACAGAGAGGAGGACAATGCAAAGGAAAGAAAGCAAGCCAGCAAGGCAGCATCTATCAGATCCTCAACCGTTCAGCAAAGGGGGATACGGTGTCCTAAGTCGGCACCTTCAGGTCCACGTCTGTTGCGCCGCTGCTGAGTCCGCCTGTAGAGGGTAGGCTTCGATTCTCGTAGAAGTCTCTCTCTGCAAAAGAACGAAAAATCTGCAGGGAAACGAAAATGGTTGGTTCGTTGGTTGCATTGATCCTTTTCTCACTTGTAGCTTCTTTCCATATCGCGAGAATGGAAAATAAAAGCTTTTCGCTTGAACTAACTCTGGGCGATGAGGACGAATATTTATATTCTGGTTCTGCGGTTTCCTTTCATGTCTGCACGTCGCGGGTTTGATTTCAATTCTCATGATGCCTGTCTTTCTCCCTTCCGCTTTCTTTCTTTCTTCTTTGCTTGCAACCGGGCCCTCCATTATTGCTCTTCGGCACGACGCACGTTTGTGGTCACCGGGCTGATCCTCTCTTGCACTTGCATGGCGAACACCGTCTGTTTTCCCTTTGGGGCTGATGGCGATATCTCTTGCTCTCGTGTGGCGGCAGCTCCGGCAAAGGGACGAAAGGAACTGTTGGGGAGGGGCCTGGACATTGTCGGTGCGCAGTGTGCTTCGGGTGCGTTCAGTTGCTGTCATTCATCTAGCTGCATACGGATTGTTATGTTTTCATGCGATTTGTGGGTTTGTTTTGATGTTTTTTCGTATATACTTTTGTGGGAAGCTTTCGTATTTTTGAAAGGCTTGGCGGCATCGAAGAAGAAAAAAAAAATCGGACTAATTGATTTTAATTGACCTCCCTTCTAAACAGAATGATTGAAAAAGACTTTAAAAGAATGAAAATTTCTTGTGTTCTTTCGAAAAGTGCCAGACCTGGTCTCAGAAAAGTTTCGGGCAACAAAAAGTATTCGTAACATTTAAGACGGGAAAATCATTTACTTATATGCATTTTTGCAATCTTTGTTGTTCTTCATTTCATTTCAACTTTAAGTTTGCTTGTTTGTGAGCGACAGACAGAGAGCAGAGTGCGTGTGCGTATGCGTGTTCGTGTGTGTGTGTGTGTGTGTGTGTGTGTGTGTGTGCATCAGAGAGAGGGGAACGGCGAACTGGGTACTCGTGTACAAGTTTGTTGGTTGATGCGAATACAGATGTAGGATGATCGTGCGATGTCTACACGAGCCGTCGTTTGCTTTCTCCGTTTACTCGCTCGGTTGATTTTCTTTGCATGTATCAACGCAGCTCTGGTCTCGGTATCAAGCGTAGTATGTATCCAATAATTCCATTCCGCCTACATAGAGTAAAACGCTCTTCTGTCTCGAATTCTGCTTCCTCCTTTCCCTTCCTTTTCCATGCGTGCACGGAACGCCTCCCGGATGTCTGTTGAACGTCCACGACGGCCGGCTGGGGCCTCATGGAACGCGCAGGCAGGAGAAACAGCAGGACCCCCTCAGCGGGGGCAGCTATGGATGTCAGTCACTGATGAACGACACTGTTGTTCTTCTCGTCAACAGGGAGTGGATCAGTTCTTTTTGTCTTCACTGCACATTGAGTTGTTGCGTACGGACAACACAGAGATGAAATTGGAAAGCGATTCCTCCCATCAATCAATTAATCAATAGATGTCACCGACTAGGTTATGGACAAGAAGTTCGATGGATTGATTTATCAAGAAACCGGCCTATGATTCTGAATGCTTTTGTATTCTGCAGGAGCTAACCCAAGTCACGTGCGAACCCGGGCGTCGCCTTACGGAGGCCTGCATATATGTGGGAGATCGGGAGTGCATACATGAAACGCTATCTGAAAGCGAGATCAAAACCAAAGACAATAAGGGGGAAAGAAAAACCCTAAATAAAGAAATGAAAGAAACATCAAAACAAAGGGTTATGCAGGATTTCACGCTTGTGTGCGTGTCTGCATGTGTACACTCCCAAAATGGCTGAATGTCGAAGCCAGAGCGGAATCAATATGTGTGAGCGGCATTGTGTTTTCTGTCATACACTAAGCCATAGAAAACAAGTCTTTCAACTTAAACAAATCGTTTAGATGTTGCACTGCCAGACCATAAAGATGTTTAAGGTTTCACCAGCAATTTTATATGAGCAAATCAATCGCAAATATTAATTTAATTTATGTTTAGTATCATCATCATTATTATTATTATTATTAATCGGTCTATCATCATCATCATCATGATTATTATTAATATTATTATTATTATTATTGTTATTATTAGTATCATTATTAATAATAATAATCGGTCTATAGGCCATTATGCAATGCATGAGTCTAGGACAATGCTTTATTAATTATCCTTTTGCCAGACTTGCATCATATATATGCCATCATCGTCTGCCAAAGCTAGTGGTTTAGCTTTCAAGACTTCCAACGTTTAGCAAGAGACAAGGTCCGAGTCGGCAGCCCTCTTCCACAGCTAGAGGGAAATACATACAAAGATATGACAGAAGACTCCCAGCGGTTTATAAAAAGGGCTTGTGCTAGGACTTATATTAAACCTTAAAAGCTGCTCTCGTCATCATCATTCATCTGATTCATCGTTATCGGCCCATAAATGAGTGTCTAACCTTTGGCTGGTTCGATACGCAGCTGAACACACTGCTAGGGCAGTTTTCTCCCACAAAGGAAGATAACACAGGCAAGAACGGCTTTCCCATGACGGCAAGGAAGGGTGGTCTTACATCCTCATACAAGACGCGTAACTTTGTCCTCTTTCTGCTAAAATTGGCCGAAAGCTAGCTCAATCAGAAGAAAAAAGAACCAGAGAACCTCCATTCTGATAGGTTAGGTTAGCTTGTGCCCTTTTACCTTCATATCTTGCCTCAAAGCTCCTTCTAGCCTGCCTTTTTTGAGGCAGACGGTGGTAGAATAACTCTATATAGCATTAAAAGGTGATCGACCAAGAGGAGCCACACTGCCCAGCGCCCGCTTCCTCCTATCTCATCTCTTTTTTTTTATTTTCTTTGTTTTTCCCCAACTTATACTCGTATACTAGCTCATATACTAAGAAACTCACGCCATCAAAGCGGTTTTGAAGTGTTTCATCGCTTGTGTATATACGCCCTAGATAGGGCCAGGTCGAAAACTCCGTTCGAGTCATGCCCTCAGATTTTCATCATCTTCTCCAATTAATTATATATTTTTTAAATATGTAGAAGTTTATTTTAATTTACAATAATTTCATGTATGTATTAGTAATAACTCGTACAGGTAATATAACTTCGTTCATCTTTAAATAATTAATTGGTTTTATGCTAGGCCTCAAGTTTATATACTTTCAAACCTGCACTGCTGCTGTGGATATTATAATAATAACGAAGATTATAACAAATATAAAAAATAAACTTAATTTTGCAAAGGAATTTAGAATCAATCAAATTAATCTAAGCTAAAAATAATAATTGATTTCTTTAAATTCCGTCATACGGGCTGACTGGAAGAGTTAGCAGCAGCTACCTGCAGAGGCAAAAATAAGGAGACGAGGGGGGGAAAAAAGCCTTGATTCAGATTCTGAGTTAGCCCCCCTGCTTTTATGTGGGTCAGGCGCTTAAAAGACACAAACTTCAGAAGAATCTAGAATTCGATTTCCGATCACAACCATACCACTTTGAGAGGATTTTCTTTCTCCAACAGACACTGTCACCCTCTGTTTTGCTTTTTGCAGCTGCAAACCCTAATCGGGATGCTCTCGTCGAATGGTATCATAACCTGTATGCTTTTTCCTTTTTTTGCCTCTATGATTTCAATAATTCTCTTCCATTCCCTCTTTTCCCTACCCTAAAGAGAGTTAGATTCATCCATGGTTTTTCTTGCATTTCTCGGTTGCAGAGAATGGTCGGACAGATGAGCTCGAATGTATTGCGTTCCTTGCTTTCCTGTAATGCCCCTGCTCGTGTTCTTATTGATGAACTGACTTTTCTTTTTTTTGAATGCTTTCTCCTTTGTTGGCCTTTTCATTTTCTCGTGAAGGTTTTTTCTGATGTCATTACTCGTTCGAGGAGTCCTTCATTGATCGCATTATAGAATGAAAGGACTTTCTTTCTTTTTACTGTTCTTGGTTGATTTTGCTACATTCCCTCCTTTGATGATTGATCTTCTTATGTTCTTTCCTGCTTATACAATTGAGTGTACTATTCACCTGCTGGAAGCGATAGACAAAAGACAGCAGCAAAGGGGAAAGGGGGGTTGTGCGCGTCGGTTCTCATGCCTTGTCCTGTGCTTCTCGATTGATCAGATGTTGCATTCTTGGACTCAGTCCGTCTGATATTGCATGCAAGGTTCCGGTGTGTCAGTGCCATTATATATGTAATCAAATCCGTGACTTCTCGTGAATGATGCGCATGTAGAAGGTGCATACATTAATTATTCACTTTTTTTTTTTCGGCATCCCCACCCGGATCGCAAAAAAGTGAATTTTTTTGTATGCATTCTTTTTGCTCAATTATTTGACTTACCCAAAAGTGAGAGCATGCCATCATATTGACCAATCTTGGAGATGGTGATTTCGGTAGAGTCCACCGTCGGTCCCTTAGTAAACAGTACGTGCATAGCAAGACTGTCTCGGCTGTTGGAAGAGAACTTATCATACTAGAACATTCTTATTGAGCATCACCTCTTAGCTGTAGACAGGCAGAAAGCAAGTTTACCCACCTGTCAGACGTACATGGTAAATATACATATGCATATTTGTATGTATGATCGATGTAGCGACGCAGCTACTAACGAAGAGCTAAAAGACGACCTATATCAGAGACCCAGCTGGCCATAGGCGCCGCCATAATAAGTGTCTTTTCTCATTGTGGGGCCATTCTTGTTTCACGCGTTCAACCCCAGTTTTCTCCCGACCATCGTGATTCCACTTGGGTAAAATTCTGCAATTTGGGACTATATATATAGCATCATGACAAAACACAACGTTTGTGTATCCGCTACTATACCACGTTCGTATACGCGGAGTAACGAATCCGAAGTACCTCGGCGCGCGATGCGCGCCCACTCCTGTGTCGCCTCGGGGGGCAGCTCAGCTTTGCTGAGATCAGCCGAGAGGCCCTGATATCGCGCGATCACTCTATTTTTTAGGGGGGAGATCGATGTCCCCCCCTGGTTAATTCGTGGAATCAAGGCGAGTCAATATACATTTCCCCTCGGAGGGCAGCTCAGCCCGGCTCGGGGGCCCTAAGACAGCGCGCATTTGCATAAACATACACGGTCGAGACACGTTAGAATTATAATTCAACCACTGATGCCCCCCGAGGCACTCACCCAACTAGTTGGGTGTATCACGCTAATATATGACAGAAGCGCGAAAATCAAGGATCGCATGCATGCACTTTAATACTCGGCCGTCTCCTGGAGCACTGCTCTTCAATCCTCTGACAAGCTGCACTGGCAACTGTTCCTTGCTCACTGTTTGAGCCAAACACACACCAAACAAGAGCAGTCACACAGGGGATCACACGGACAACCGGTAGCAACGAGGACTTTTTGCGAAGAGCATCTGTTGTTTGTTAAAAAATATTAATATACCAAGAAATCAAAATGCAGGGATTGGTCCTTCTGTTGGCCTCCCTGCTGGCCATATCCGGGCTCTCGTTGCAGTTCAAAAGAAAGGACGATGTTAGATCGAATTACGAACAGGGTCCAACAGTCAAGAGGACGAAAAAGGTGAAGACAATCCGGAGTGTCTTCTGCTGCAAGACGAAGGTGAATAAAGTTGTGAGATGTGCAGATGGAAACAGCTGGGTCGAATTCTCAAAATGCAAAGAGTATGACATGACGGACGACCTGGAGGGGTTGCAGAAGAAGAACAACTGCATGATAGCAGGGGAAGACGTCAGCGGCAGAGTGTTTGCCAAATGGGAAGACGTTCCTCAGGTACAGGTGTACGACGACGTATATGTAAATGTGTTCGAGAGTTTGAAGGAAAAGAACGAAGAAGCCTTCAAGGAGAAGCAGAGAGGCGGAAAAAAGACCGCTGAATCGGTAATCGAGTGCTCCGACAAGCCGCCAACAGAAGTTGAGCCTTTGCTTTTCAAGGAGGATTCAGATGATCAGTCCGAAGGATCCATAACATCTGAGGCTGCAGGAGATTTACTCGGGCACATTGTCACAACGCCCAGTATGACTGGAACACCACCCACCCCGAAGCCTTCGCCCCCTGCGTCTCCTCCTCCTCCGTCTACCACCCCTGATCTCCCCCCAGGGCCCGACAGCGTCAAATCGGAGGATGAAAAGGGAGACGGAATTGAAGAAGAGCCGTCAAAGCCCACTCTTCCCCAAAACACACCCACAGATCCCGAACCCTCCCCAGAGCCCGATCCCATTTCCGATGTACCTACAGACAAACCCTCTTCCAGTGGCAGCTCAGAGCCAAAAGTTCCCGAAAAGTCTTCCCCATCCCCTCCTGTCCCTCCATCCGACCAAAAAGGGGAGAAAGACGAGGGGGAAAGATTCAACTATCTGTCTCCAGAAGCCTGGAAGAAATGGTGGAACACCCCCTCACCAGATACAGATTCAGACTCAGATCCTTACATACCCCCTGAGCGAAAGAGAAAAGATGCAGATGACATGTTTGCAATGCCAGGTGTCTGGGGTCCCCACGTTTTCGACTCCGATGACGACAATGACGACGATGGCTTTTGGGCCTCGGACTCCCCTTCTGCCCCTTCTTATGGGGACGATGGGTCGGAGCATTATGATGAGCCTGAGACGACTCCGGAAGAACCCAAGGGGGGGGGAGACGAAGACGAGTCTCCTGAGAGTGAGCCTGAGTATGAATTTCCTGCGATAGAGGACCCGTTTTCGCAACTCCTGTGGTAGGCGAGGAAGCATACAGAAAATGGTACTTGTTATCAATTCGGTGAAATGCTGCTTGTTCACCGGCCTCAGATTTACGATTCAAGAAGAGTGTTCATGCTGACTAGCTCGGACACGCACAACCGATCCAGATCGTCAGCGAATACGCAGGCTCTCGAAGTGTGTCAAAACTGAAGCGATGAGGCACTCTTTGGATTAACAGAAACAAACTGCGAAACAATAAATGGGTGTGTGTCTTATCTTCTGCTTCGGCTCTCTCTGTTTGTTCTCATACAATCATTTTTTCTCTTATTCTCTTTGGATGGGACCTTTTCACGTCTCAGCTGTCTGCTGCCGTGACGAAAAACTCAGCCCCATTCAATGAGATCTTTCGATGCCGTTGCCTGCATCTCTCTCCCACTCACTCTTCCCCTCCTCTGTGTAAGGGTTTGTAAGTAAGTGTGTGTGTGTGTGTGTGTGTGTGTGTG
>JAHBMJ010000334.1:0-31768 GCA_018398765.1 Chromera velia | reverse complement strand
TGTGTGTGTGTGTGTGTGTGTGTGTGTGTGTGTGTGTGTGTGTGTGTCTATCTGTCTGTCTGTACGTATGTATGTTACAGTATGTATGTATGTGCGTGCGTTTGAGTTATGAATCAGACATTTTTTCTTTATAACAATGGAGATGTAGATGAATATCAGGTTTTGTCTTTGTTATTAGGCTAGACATGATTCAGATGAGACTACAACTCTTTTAGAATATTAAAAACAAAATGATATTTAAAAAGTTGTGTGAAGCTGGGGTTATCAACCTTTTGAGAATTGATTTAGAAGTATTTGTAGTACTTGTAAAAATATATAAAAAAATAGTTAAACTGGGTTTTTAAAATTGTGGGGAAGTAGTTCCCTGATTAAAATAGAATTTGACACTAAGTTCCTGATAATAATAACTTTTTTAAGGGCCCACTTTAAAGAACCAAGCCCCAGAAGCAGAACTAGACAGTGGGTCCCTGACCTTTTTAGGCTTTTTGGGTTTGAGTCCCGAAAGCAGCATTAATTCATTGAAGAGCCTTTTTGGTTTTTAAACGAACTCTTGAAAGCTGAATGAAGCTGAAAACTCCATGCACCAAGTGCCCCACAAGCATGAACTCGATCGTGCGAACCACAATTGAGTCTGTATTTGCAGATTAATTATTTTTTTAAAAAAATGCATGCATGCATGCATGTATGATGATGCATGCATGCGCATTTCTGGAAGCATGCGGCTGACATTGCCCGTCTCGGTCACACTCACGCACATGATCCTTGTGCAGTTTGACTATATATATATATATATATATATATATATATGCATGGCTTGAATTTAAAAAAAGGTGTGAACACGTTTATGCACTTGGCAAGCCATGGAAAAAAGCATTTCACTGAAATTCAAGTTTTTTTCTTCTGCTTGACACTCCAGCCTAGAAAATCTCTGTTATAACAAAAGGTTGCTCCTCCAGACTGAGTCTTAACAAGAGATGTGGGCTGTTCTGTTTCTCTTGGCGGCCCTGCTGGCCACTTCTGGGTTCTCTTTGCAGTTCAAAAGAAAAGGAGATATCAGATCCAATTACGAGCAGGGCCCAACTGTCAAGAGGACGAAAAAGGTGAAGACCGTTCAGACAATTTTCTGTTGCAGAACCAAAGTGAATAAGGTGAAGAGAAGTGCAGACGGAAACAGCTGGGTTGAATTCTCGAAATGTAAAGAGTATCACATGACGGATGACCTGGAGGGGTTGCAGAAGAAGAACAACTGCATGATAGCAGGGGAAGACGTCAGCGGTAGAGTGTTTGCCAAATGGGAAGACGTTCCTCAGGTACAGGTGTACGACGACGTATATGTAAACGTGTTTGAGAGTTTGAAGGAAAAGAATGAAAAAGCCTTCAAGGAGAAGCAAAGGGAAGGGATGAGGGTGAAGATTCCGGACACTCCTGTAGAGGAGCCTTTGTCTACAGAGAAATCCCCCTCAGTTGACATCCCCATGATTGGGGACGTGGACGTTGTTGAACCAGATGATCAGTCAGAAATGTCCTCCTCCTCTGCAGCGGGCGATTTGCTGGGCCCCATTGCTCTGACACCGAAAACAGAGAGCAAGCCTGATGACCAATCTGAGGGCTCCATGCAGGACGGAGCTCTCACGGGACATGTTATCAGCACACCCAGTTTGACCCGTTTGCCAAGCACAAAATCTGATTCTGTTCCCCCCCTCCCCCCCTCCCCCACTCCCTCGGATCCCGTCGACACTGAAGAGCCTCCCCCTGGTCCCCCCCCTCCATCCGAGCCAACCAAGACAGAAGAGGAGAAACACGTCCCTGAGCCCTCAACTGAACCACCTGTTCTTCCTGTGGCAGACAAACTTGAGCCTACCCCTGAGACCAATCCGACAACAGAGGACGAGAAAGCCAATCCCGAGCAGTTCAACTACCTGTCCCCATCAGACTGGCTGAAGTGGTGGAACACCCCCGCTCCCCCCCGCCCTCCAGGCCCCGCAAGGCCGACGTACTCCCGGTCCGACTCGGACTCCCATGACGACCCCTGGGGCAGCGATGACGACAGTGACGACGACGATGATTGGCCTTCGTCGTCCCCCTCCCATGACTCAGAAGACGACAGCATTGGAGGGGATGACTCAGGAGACGGGGGGGGCGACAGCGGGGACGACGACAAAGACCATGACTCAGTGAACGATGAGAATGAAGGAGACGACTCAGGCAGCGACGATGACTCCGAGTGGCAAGAAATTGAGGACCCCTTCTCGGGTGTCACTGCCTAGGGAGGCAGTGTCTCACGTCGATAGGCTTAATTGGGTTGATCGTCAGGGGATTTATTGATAAAGCGTCATTCGATCAGGAAGTGTTTTTCGAAGTCCGACTTTCGCCCTGTGCTCCCATGTTGATGGTGAGCGGGCGTCATCAATGCTGACTAGTCGGAGAACAAGACCTCAGTTGGGACAGTCAGTCTCAAGTCCAAACAAACCGAACCGTCTGTCAATATAGCATGTGAGGCAGGACCTGTATAGGAGCCACCTCAGCTTCTCTGCGGTGCTGATTGCTCTCTTTTTCCGCAACGTGAGGCCATGCAGGTGAATTTTGTGTGCGCGCGCGCGCGTGTGTGTGTGTGTGTGGTTGTGTGTGTGGTTGTCTGTGTGGTTGCCTGTGTGGTTGTCTGTGTGGTTGTCTGTGTGGTTGTGTGTGTGGTTGTGTGTGTGTGTGTGTGTGTGTGTGTGAGTGTGTGTGTGTGGGTGTGTGTGTGTGTGTGTGTGTGTGCGTGCGTGCGTGCGTGTGTGTGTGTGTGTGTGTGTGTGTGTGTGCGTGCGTGCGTGCGTGTGCGTGTGTGTGTGTGTGTGTGTGTGTGTGTGTGCGTGCGTGCGTGCGTGTGTGTGTGTGTGTGTATGTGTGTGTGAGAGAAAGAGAGAGACAGAGTGAGACAGACAGAGACAGAGAGAGAGGGAAGAGAGCTTGTGCTCCCCCCCTCTCTTGCTTCCCTGTCTCTCCCTCTGTCTGCCTGCCGAAGTTATTCGAGAGACCGTCTTGTTGTTTTGTCTTTGTTTCTGTAGACATTCATTCATCTATTTATTCATTCATTCATTCATTCATTCATTCATTCATTTACTTCCTTGCTTCCTTGTTTCCTTCGTTTCGATCTTCTTTCTTTTTTTCTTTCGTTCTTTCGTACTTTCTTTCTGTGTTTGTCTATCTTGTATGTCAAAAAGAAAGAATTAAAGGAGCCGCAATGAAGAAAAGAGCGCAGTAGACAAAACAAATGGCCTGTCTGTTCATCTGTGAACCTCTGTCCGTCCGTCCATCTCTCTCTGTCTCTGTCTGTCTATCTGGAACGGTTTTGTCTGTCTGTCTGTCTGTCTGTCTGTCTGTCTTTCTGTCTGTCTTTCTGTCTTTCTGTCTGTCTGTGTGTGTGTCTCTCTCTCTCACACTCTTCCTGAGACTCTCTCTCTCTCTCTCTCAGATTGTTACGCCTAGCTCTAGCCCTAGCTATATTAACTTTTTATTATAAATTATTAAGGTTGCAGCATTATTTCTTAAATTTTCTTTTAATGTAATACATGCAGATGAATGAATGAATGAATGAATGAATGAATGAATGAATGAATGAAGTTGGCTTTGCTAGAGTGGAGCCGTGCTCCCAGCAGCCCATGTTCATGCAAGAGATCGTCAATCACTCAACTCTAGAGATAAAGCTAAGCGCGAGATCCCCTGAAGTGCTCGCTTGGTGAGCTCACGAGCATATTTAGTTTCCATGCATGCATCATAATGTCAGATTGAAAAGTGTATACAATAATTTATTATCAAATAAATACTAAATCACAGTCAGATGGTGGCAGCCTAAGTCTAAGTATACACACTGGCAGATCTTTAGTTAGGAATATGTATACAAATTCACTTGCTGCACGTTTTTATAATACGTAAAAAAACAATATATGTAATTATATATAGAAGCTTGAGCTAAGTCCAAATCTAGGTTCAAATCTTTAAATGACTTACAGTAACTGAGGTTAACTCTGGGGTTAAGTAAGGTACTCAACTAAGATTCAATGTTTTCTAGGCACCGCACATAGAAAAAAAAAAAGAAAAAAAAAAGTTTGGAAGGCCTTTTTTTTATTTCAAGTACCTCCAAAAGGAAAAGAATCACTTTCGACTTTGAAACTTACTTTTTCACACAAAATGTGAACCTAATTATAACTTTTCAGTTTTAAAAAAAAAAATGAGGACGTCTAATTTTTTTTTTTTTAATGTGCGGCGCCTAGAATCTTTTAAACCAAGTTTTAAAATTTAAACTTGATTTTAGTTCCAAATTTCAAATCCATGTACAGTAACGTACTAGATCGAGAAGTGGAGTTACAAAAAGGCTTGCATCTATACTAAGATCGAGAAGTAGAGTTACAAAAAGGCTTCTACCTATAGGCTTACACCCTAGCTTGCACCACTGACACTTAAACACTATCACCCGCATTTAACGAAACTAGCTGAACGATTACGGCTGTACAGAACTGCATGTCTACAGACTGCATGTACTGGCTATGTCTGCATGCTGGTGCGAAATCCTGAAAATGAAAAAATAACGAGAATGTTACGACATTTCTTCTGGAATTTCAGTTATTTCCCAATGCCGATCGAGTGACCGCTCCCAACACAGGTAATCTTCTTACCTCTGTAAAGTCCTAGCTCAGATGGTTCGACTTGCCGCTTCAGAATTGTATCTTGTATGCTCAACCCTCCACCTTTCTAGTACCTTTCACCCTGCCTCTGTCCCGTTCTCTCGCCCTGCCTCGTTCAACTCTTCTTGACGTACGGCCTCAGGTCCTTCGCACCCAGCTTCAAAAGTCGATCGTGAAGTTTGAAGAACATCTCCGATTCTGCGTGTGCCAGTGCTGTGTATTCCATAGCGTCTTTGGAATTTAGCTCGGCCCCCAACTCGAGGAGCAGGAGAGCTGCATCCATGTGACCAGCCATGGAGGCGAAGTGGAGAGGAGTCCTTCTGTCTTTGTCACGCCAGTTCACGTCGGCACCTGTCTCAACCAATCTGCAGATGGCGTCGACATCGTTGTTCTTTGCGGCATAGTGCAGGGCAATCCTACCGAAGGCGTCGACTGTGTTGACCTTCACTCCGTAGCTGTTGAGGAAATTGATCACCTCGTACTGCTGGAACTTTGCTGCGATGTGTAGGGGTGTGAGGCCTTTCTGTTCTCCTGTGGACTCTGCCTTTTGTGTCAAAGGCGCACCCTTGATGTAGCACAACTTTGCAAGGGCGACATTCCCGGTGCGGCATGCGAGTTCCAGCAGGGTTTCATGTGGAGGGTTGATGTCCCTCGCATTGACATGGGTGGTCTTGAAGACCGAGTCAAGAAGGGACATCTTCACACCCCCTCCTACAGACCTGACAGCCTTGAGATCGAGAGTGTCTGCAAGTTTTGTCTTTGACGGGGCTGGGCTCTGACTGGCATTCGCAGCTTTCAAAAGGATACCGGAGGCGGAAGCTGAAGTCATCTTAACTTTTTTTGGTGAAGCGGTTGGAGGGTTCTGCGGTGCTCCATGACGGTCATCGCTCGTCAGACTGTTCTTTGTGGGCTCAGGTTCGCCCCCAATGGCGTCCAGGAAGGTCGCCATCCCGATTGCTTTGTAGCGGACTCAATCGATTTGCGTGATAGGTCAGAAGAAATGGTCGTGGACAGCATGCATAACGTTAACCCGCTCCATTTCACGACGGTTGTTCACCAGTTCGATGCTGTGGGGGGTAGAAGAGGATAGTTGCGCGCAGCTGCATGACAGCTTGAACAATTGACACGCTCGGCGTGGTCTGCGCCTGTGGAGCCCGTCGTGTCTGACAGAGGCCGGGTATTTCATTCCCTCCTTCTTTCCTGGAACACCGCGAGGCTCCACACCGATACCTGCATGCATGCGTATATGCGTGCAGGTTGGCTGGCCGGGTGCATTCGCCCGTGGCGCGCGTCACTGAGGGCCGCGCGGTACATCATGCACGGGACCGACCCGCGCGTCCCCGCGCGCGTGCATGGGCCTAGCTTCAATTGTATACAACAGCAATTGACAGACTGAGCGAATCGAACTACTGAGCCTGAACACTTCAATTCATCTCTGTGACCTTATAGTCATGCAAAACTGCTTGATTTGCTTAAATTTGCTGCTTCAACGCGGTAAGCGGTAGGCCAAGTTTCTCATGAATACGCTCGTGTTGGTCAGAGCCCCGCTCAGCAACTGCCTTCGCTGAGGCAAGAGACACCCGAGTTCAAAAGAAAACACTACTGAAGCCTTCTCACTTCTCCGTTGGGTTTTCTGGACAGCGAAAAGTTACGATTCCTCGCTTTTTGGAGAAGGGGGGATTGTGGTTGTTAGGATTGGACCGCCGCGCTAATTCGACTTTTGTGATGTCAGAAACAATTCGCCGTCTGGGCCTCGATGCCTCCCTTGCTGCTGAGGGTTTCGAGCAGCTGGCTGCCGACGCTTTCTGCTGCATCTGTCGCGACTACCTAGAAGATGTTGTGGAGGCGGACTGCCAAGCACGGCATGTCTTCTGCCGTCCCTGTCTGCAAGGTGTCTTTGACAGAGACCAGACTTGCCCGCAGTGCCGGGGAGACATTTACTCGATGGACACAGCGCATATGCACATCCGGAGCTGGATAGAGAATGTGAAATGGAAGTGTTTCAACCACGCGAACGGTTGTGTGTTCAAGGGTACAAAGGAACAGCTGGAAGAGCACCTCGACAAGGAATGCCAGGAGCACCAGCAGAAGTGTCGATTCCAGGGATGTCAAGAGAGAAGACGTCGTCCTGAAATCCCCCAGCACGAGACAGACTGCCCCTACCGCCTCGTTCCTTGTGATCACTGCAAAAAGGACGTGGTCTTCCAGACCATGGTGGAGCACCTGACCGTGTGCGATGACGTTCCTGTTCCCTGTCCCAACGCGTGTGGTAAGAATCCTTCCAGAGGCCTGGTCGCTGATCATCTGGACACAGAGTGTGAAGAGTATGTGGTGACTTGCGAGGTGCCTGGGTGTGGCGAACAGGTGAAGAGGAAGGAGATGGAGACTCACGAGGAGGGGAACCAGAAAAAGCACCTCAAGCTCCTGACCACCCAGCTGATCGAGAATGAGAAACGACATGAAGAGGAAATCGAACGTCTCTCGAATGAGCTGAATGCAGACGAGCGCAATGTGAGGGGGCATCCAGACAGAGGTTGGTCAAGAATCTTTTCCGCTCCTCTATTTCAGACCAACCCCTTTTGCCCTTGGCCGCTTAGGCTCTTCGGTGATGTACACGGGAGGGACGGTGTCGAAAGAAATGTTAGAGCACTGATTTTAATCGAACTACTTTCCCCCGGGGCTTCCCACCTTTCTTTGGATTCTCATTCTTTGGATCCCCATCAAAAGAAAGGCGATTGAGCAGAGATTTTTTTCAACATATTGATTTTCTGTTATTACTTTTTTACTCCTTCTGTTTGCTTTCAGATGTTGTCAAACTGAAAGTGCGCCTGCCGCTGTACGAGGAGAAGGCGACTGAAAAGGCGAAAGGATCCAAGCTAAAGAGCGCTTCTTTCACCTTCCAGGTTCGGAATTCCTTCGATCGTGCGTGTGCATGGCTGCATAGAGATGAATTTGGTTCTTCCAGACGGCATCTCTCTCTGGTCTCGCGAGCTCCCTGCTTCCTAGCCCCTTCCCCCACCACCTCCTCCGCTCCCCCTTCCTCTCTGTGCTCTTGGAATTTCACTCTCTCTCTCTCTCTCTCTCTCTCTCTCTCTCTTTTTCTCTTTCTCTCTCTCTCCTTCTCTTTCTCTTTCTCTCTCTCTCTCTCTCTCTCTCTCTCTCTCTCTTTCTCTTTCTCTTTCTCTTTCTCTCTCTCTCTCTGTGTGTGTGGATTTGTGTGTGTGTGTGTGTGTGTGTGTGTGTGTGAGAGAGAGAGAGAGAGAGAGAGACTGCGTGTGCATATGTAACCTACCGTCGGATGCAATAACGGCGGTCCGTCATTCCGTTTTTCTGGTCCTCCCATTTCTTTCTCGTGTTTTTCTCTCTTTGCTCATTTCCCCATCTCTTTCCGGAGTTTGTGTATGCTGACGGGTATTCTGCCCTGGCCGAACGCATGAATGAGTGAATGAATAAATGAATGACTGAGCAGCTTGTGCCGCGCCCCCAGCAGTCCATGTTCATGCAAAGGTATAAGAATGGATGGACGTTCGTGCAGGGGTTCCAATTCTGCATCTGGGTGTACCCTGACTGAGCAGCTTGAGCCGCGCCCCCAGCAGTCCATGTTCATGCAAAGGTATAAGAATGGATGGACGTTCGTGCAGGGGTTCCAATTCTGCATCTGGGTGTACCCTAAGGGAGACAACCTTGCTGCAGACGGAAACGCCTCGGTTTTCCTGGTGAAACTGGACGACTATGCAGGAGAGATCACCTATGTGGTGGAGGGGGCAGGCAAGCGCAGGACGGCGACACATGACTTCTCCAAGACCTCTGTCGGGGGAGGAATGGGGTGGTGCAATTTTTGTACCTCCAGGGAGCTGTTCTCGCTCGCGAGGCAGGCCGAGGATGGTGCCCTCGATCTCTCTGTGCGACTCTCTGCGCCTGCAGTGGGATCCAATCCTCTGCTGGTCAGGGGGTATGTATAGAGCCAGCCAGGATCGAGGGGAGGGGTCAAAGCAGTATGGGCATGGAAGCTGCAGTGCGGCACACGTGCTGACCGATTCAGGGTGGATTCTCGCTCTGTTTCCTTTCCTGTGCTTCACTTTGGCGGACAGATTACCGCAGATTCGTGCGGGTCTACGCTCCTTTTTCTTTTTCTCTTCATGCATCTCCCATTTCCGTGTGACAGTCATTGACACGTCAAAGTGACTGTTGACCGCTCTCCAGTAGTACCTAAATAAATGCTGCCGATGACAGAGTGTGCATGTACGTGGCCATACTGGCATTATTATCCAGCATTGTTTTGAGGGCGGCTCTGGTGGGTGCAATCCACTAAGATACTCTTGCTGAGCACGCGGAGGCCTGTGGTAGGGTGGGGTGTATTCAAATTGAGTCGTCGCAACTTGAAAGCATCAGGTGACGATTCAAGTCCATCTGCGCGACTCGGCCTAGGACTCGGCAGGCCAGTCAGCACCGCGAGCGACTTATTAAAGCGATCAAGTGGTTTGTAATGTATTAAAACTTAAGCTTGGGATACAATTGTGGCGTTAACTTTTAAGAAACCAGAGAGAAACGAAGAGAGCACAAAAAAAGCATTATTATCATTTCCTGGGCCATTTAATTCAGTTTTATTATTTTTATGTTTTAATTCAAGTTGCCAGTGCGAAAAAGATGGTTCCGTCATTGGGCTTTGCACTACATTTAAAAAAAATAAAAGATGGGAAAAAGTTTTTTTTTATGATTTTTTTTTTCTCATGGTATTCAATATAGGCAAACAACTGTTGTTCAAGTATTGCAAAAGTGTTACACGGGGTGTTCAACCTACTGACCAGATTTGATTTGATTTGATTTGAAGTAGGGCTTAACCTCAAATCAAATCTTAGGCCTGAGAGACTTTAGTATGATAAGGTCTATCAAATCCTATCAAATCTACTTCAAAATCTGACCTTTTAACCTCAAATCTCTAGGATAACTCAAGTCTTAAATTAAGATGACTCCTAGGATGACTCTCTAGGATAACTCTACATCTATGAACCGGCACACTAGTAAAATACTAAAAATAGTCAACTATTTTTATTATTTTAGCTAACACTAGATAGTAAATAGTGAAAATAGTAAAAAAAAAAAAAAGACTATTTCAACTATTTTAAATGGTTAAATAGTACTGTTTTACTATTTAAACTATTTTTTATGTTAAATGTTAATCAATAAACTTTGAAGTCACTCGGTCAAAGCCACCCATTGGAAGTCATACCACGATTCGTTCATCCCAAAACGATAATCAGTTTGATTTTGAGCTGCTCTGCTTTGTCCACTGCCTTACTGTTGATTTCTATCAGTTCTCCAGTTGTATATCAAGCCTCAGGCTGGAATTAAACAACACATAGTCTGCTCAAGAACGTACGTAACGTACCTTGAACGGAGAGCAGCGCCATGTGAAGGCGATTGACTAAATTCATGATAACATTCAACCAGACACATTTTTTTACCGATCACATTTTTTTGCCAACTGTTGTTCAAGTGTTGTACAAGTGTTGTTTGTGTGTTTCACAACTGTTGCTAAGTGTTGTTTAGGGTTAAAAAGTAAAAAAAAAAAAAAAAAAAAGATCTCCTCAAATCGCTTATTTTTTTTCTTTTTTCTTTGTTTAGCCGGCACCTAGTTTTCCGTGGGGTTTCAACATAATTTGTATCCTAGTGCTTCCACCTGGGGTCATGCAAACGCAGTTGGATCATTTAGAGCGGCTGCTTCTCGATTTATTTAGTGACTATAAGCTCAAAAGCCTGGTCCGGCTTTTTGAATCCCGCCAACAATTGATCATCAATGTTCTGTGCGCGTATGTATTAGCAACGTTCCAATCCTTTCGGGACCACATCGTAAAAGGAGTTTATCGTATGGATTCATACCTGTTGTGGTCCGATATACATTTCTCACCACATTATATTTTAGACTCCAGGCTGGAAGTAGCCCTTCCACCCAAATCATCATCATGGTTCCAAGAGGAACATAGAATCCCATCCTCTGTGAGTCCCCAGCCATATGAAAAAGAAACCAATCAACTACAGCAGAAGCGGGCGAACGAACAGGTCAAAATAATGAACGTTCAGGAAAATTCAAATTCGGTGGATGGCCGGCTTTGACTACCAAGCACCGGCTTTGCATGCATGCATAGAGGAGGCCGATCTGCGCTGATCTACTCTGCTAATACTTAAGAGCCAAGGGAGTATCGGTCAACCTAGAGGCTCAGCTCAACTCGCAGCAGTTTGAAGCTAGCGTAGAAATGGACCAAGAAGCAGACTTCGAGTAGGAGGTTAAAAAAATCCTAGATTTTGACGAAAGGCATAATAGGTTAGTTAGTTAGTTAGTTAGTTAAAGGATGCCTAACGCTGGTTGCAGCGCTAACTTTTAAAGCTCCCGGGCGGCTCATGCATGCATGGTTGTTGTTGTTTTCTAAAGTGATGATCGAAACGTTTATTCGGTATCAATAGCTGGAAGACAGATATCGAAAAGACATGCCGGAAGCGATCGCAAAGAGGCACGGACAACATTGCAAATTAAATGTTTAGGGGCCGGAGTACCAGAGAGAGGTGGGTTGCGAACAGTCGAGTCGATCAATTCCCTAGTCGATTCCATCACAGCCAGACTGTAAAAGAACTCTCTGTGGAGTCCTACCCTGTGGCGCCGTCCTCTGGACCCTCGCATGCGCTATATCTGAATGAGCCAGGCTTCGCTACCGCGCTTTGTTTCGTACGTGTCGTGCGCGTCGATCAAAATTGTTGAAATCGATCGAGTCTGACCTTCGTATTCAAGCATGTAACATGTTACTCGAGCAACGGATAGCATCGTTTGAGTCTGATGTCTGTTTGCCATAGATCAAGAGAGCTCCTAAGAGTCTGAGAGAGAGGAATGAGTAGAAACTGTGCATGATAGAATGAATGTAGCTGATTGGAATACTAGATCGCACTAGCGCTTAAACTGATATATACAGAGCCAAACCTCCTGTAAAGTGTTGCTTGAGTTAATGTTGCACACGTTCCTTCTCTAAATCTTCCTAAGGTTCTTGTCCTCGCTTTACCTTCTGTCTGGACGCCATAAGGTGGCCGGACAGGAGGGACAAAGCATTATGGTGACCGCTCAGCTCGATGAGTGTCGACTCTCGTTTTCCTTCTGTGATGGAGATCAGATCTTCCTTTTGCGCAATAGTTGAAAGCCGATTGCAACGATATGGGCACGGTCAGGCAAAGACCGTGAGTAGGGGAATTCAGCGTCCCCTTGCATCCTAAGCTGCCTGGAATCCTCTTTCGGAGATCTCTTTTAAGTCTGATCCTGGACTTTGCCTTTGTCCTTGGGTGGAAAGCCCGAAGACGTTGGAGGTCGCCAAAGCCAATGGTGGAGACGTTGCTTGGTGTTGCTCAGACTTTTGAGGAGCTTGACTTTATTGAGACCGCCGCCTATAAGCAGATCGCAATTCAAAGTTTAACGGCCAATAGAGTACTTTTCTTATGCCTTTTAATTCTGTAACTGTCTCCGTCTTCCAGATGGGTGTCGGCTGATCACCTTCACTTGTCTTTGCTGTTGGTTGCTTGCTTGTCTGCGAGAGGCCGACCACCTTTGTGGCCTGCAAACACTTCCAGCGTGTCTAGGTCTGTCTGAACTGGTCCTCCGACAGCGTCCAAACATAAGAAGACACCCTTTGCCTCTCCATGTGTCTGCAATGCTGCCGTTTTCTTCTAAGAGTGAGCTTATCGTTTCTGGCTGTCTGGCTATCGTGTAGATCATTCAATGGGTGGCGGTTCGATCGGGTGCGTGAGACTCTGCATGCATGTTAAACAGACAGAAGGGACAGGTGGTGGCGTACCACACAGAACAACGCAGTGACGGCCGGTGTGCCAGCCGGGGAAGGCCTTCTGCTCTGGGACCCCGATGCGGCGAGCCTGGAGTAGGAAGGAGGGGGAAGTAAGGAAGGGGTACAAAATAATATCGAGCCTGCCCTCGACGGCAAGAGAGGCAGAAGGGTCACGGCAGACCTACTGAGAGACAGAGTAGGGCACACGGCAGCTGCCGCCTCATCTCTCGCCGGCGCCGACAAAATTTTTAATAGGGATCGGGAAGGGCAAAGCGGGTCATGGGGGAAAGGGGGGAAGGGGGAACAATGAGGAAGGGGGGAGAGGGAGGGAAAGGGGGGGAAAGAGGGGGAGAGGGGGGTTGCTTCGGGGTGGGGGGGCGAATCGAATCGAGGCTGGCCGAGAGCATGCGAAGTACTAGCGACTGAGTGTGACTGGAGCATCTTTTGTCTGAAGTTGAGAGTTCATGTGTCGAAAGGAGCAGCAAAGGGATGAAACGAGATAGAAAGAAGAGACGAGATAGAAAGAAACCAGCGGGGCAGTTTGCAATGTGTCCGGTCCTTTCCTTCTCTCCCTTTATGCAGCCGCTGACACGCGTAAAATGTGTTTATGCTCGACTAGATAGCCAAGCCCTTCTATCAACGAGAACTCGAAGTCGATCGCCTACCCCTACGTCAGCTGTATATGAGACGTGGGCAGAGGACTGCCTGATTATCACCGCCATATGCTTATGCCCGCGCATGCCCGCGACTGCCTGTGACCGCCCTTGCACCCCTGCACTGAACTTAGAGGGGGGGTGAGCTCATTGCAAAGCTGAGCGTCAAAGAGGTGGACTGCAAGAATAACAAGCCGAGCGCCACATGTGCCGCACATTTGAAACTTCTGAAGCTCCTTTTAGAAGAGTGACCTTTCTTCTCTCTCGGCTTCTCTTCTTTGCGTGTGGCTTGGGAGTCAGACCCCTCATGTGGCTGAGAGCACGAGCACACGAGGGGGCGCTTTCATTCACTGTCTCCTTCTCACTTCCTTCTGCTGCTTTGAAACATTTCGGGTTATCCCTGGCTTCCTTCTTAATTTAAGAAAAAGAGACTGGAAGAGGCGGAGAGAAAATGAGTAGAGGAGGAGCAAAAGGAGAAGAAATCTTTAAAGAGATGTCTAGTTCAATGAGAAAAGAAGAAAAAGCGAGGGAACAGCCCATGCATGTCTCTGTGTCCGTTCTGCATCTTCTCTCTGCAGGGGGATACCGGTGTTTTGGGGGCCCTCTGGGTTCTCTGGGTATCGCCTCTCCCCCTCGCAGCACGGGAGTTGATGGGGGCCTTGGTGGAGCTAGCCGTCTCTACGCGAGCATCTACGTAGAGCCAGACGGTGTACCGCCAGGCGTCTCCCTCTGATAGGTCTGATTGGCTGCCGTTCACGGCCGTTCGTTCGTTGATGTCTGTTGTCTTAATTTGCTCTTCCTTGTATCTGTCATGGTGCGAGGACGCTCGAGATTTCATTTCTTCAACTACATGCTTTGAAGTGTTCTATTAGTTGTATGAGTTTGCATTATGTCTGGTTGATTGTGTTCTTTTGCTCGTTTTTTTTCCTTTTCTGTGCATGCTTGAATGTGTCTGGCTGATCGCGGGGACGCGATTTTCTTGTCTGTGGCGGGGGGGGATCTGTGGAGTCCTACCCTGTGGCGCTGTCCTCTGGACCCTCGCATGCGCTATATCTGAATGAGCCCACATGCCGACGCCAGGCTCCGCCACCGCGCTTTGTTTCGTACGTGTCGCGCGCATCGATTAAAATTGTTGAAATCGATCGAGTCTGACCTTTGTATTCAAGTATGTAACATGTTACTCGAGCAACGGATAGCATCGTTTGAGTCTGATGTCCATTTGCCATAGATCAAGAGAGCTCCTAAGAGTTTGAGAGAGAGGAATGAGTAAAAACTGTGCATGATAGAATGAACGCACCTGATTGGAATACTAGATCGCGCTAGCGCTTAAACTGATATATACAGAGCCAAACCTCCTGTAAAGTGTTGCTTGAGTTAATGTTGCACACGTTCCTTCTCTAGATCTTCCTAAGGTTCTTGTCCTTGCTTTACCTTCTGTCTGGACGCCATAAGGTGGCTGGACAGGAGGGACAAAGCATCTCTTTGGTCTATCCATTTATTGTATGAAGACAGTCTAGTATGCAAAAAATCATCAACACGACGAATGCATGATTCATGGATACAAAGCGAGTCATCACTACAATGTACGGGCAACGTATGATCACCTGCCCCCCGCGGGTTGCTGGAGAGCATACGTAGAAAACTAAAAAGAAAGTCGTCGGCTACTGACAAGGCAAATCGTGGGAGAGCGGTAAAAGAGAAAATACCAGAGGGAGATTCATCACAAAAAAGAAAAACAAACATGCGGTGAGAGGAGGGGAAAGAGATCTGAAGGGGACTGAGTTTGGTAAGAGGGGAAAAATGGGAAGTGCCATCTGCTCGACGTGTGTATAGTTCCTCCGCTATCGCCCCTCTAACTCTACCCTTGAAAAAGAGAGAACTGGTGCCAGGAGCCTTTCGCTGTGGACGCATCGCTTCCTGAATGGCCAGAGACCAGACAAAATCCAGATTAGCTCACCGAAACAGGTGGGACACAGCTTTCAGAAAATCAGGGCAGCTGCTATTCTTCCAACTACATGGCATAGCGGCGGGGACGGTATGAATAGTTAGAGAGAGAGAGTGCCACTAGTTAGCTACCCAGGAGCATAGAAGGGCTTTTGCAGGCAGGAGGCCGAACATACAAAGAGAGGGAAGACGGAGGCTGCGTGCATACAGACGGCCGGACCAATGTGCAAAGCGGAGCTGTAAGACATCAATTGCTAGGAGATTGGACTCGCAGATAGGGAGACATTCAAGGCAGTAGAATGTAATGGGGGACCAGCATGCTTTGAAGACGGTCATTTATACATCAACACTGAGAGGACCCATGCTGGCGATCAACCCGAAAACAGCCCCGAGAGCATAGGAGGCAGATGCAATGCATGATTCGATTGTTTTACAGAGGTACCCCCCCTCAAAGAATATACACCCTAAATATTTATATTCAGCTGTTTACTCTACTTCCTTTCCTTTGTATAACACCTTGCCTGAGTCTTCACCCAGGATGGATGTAGAGAAACGGAGTATTTTTATTTTTTTCAGATTGACTGACAGCTTCCATTCCCTGCAATACTTCTCGAGAGCTGAAAATTTCTTCTGGAGGTCAGAAACAGAATGGGCAAAAAAAGACAAATCGTCCGCATACCCCAAACTGCTTATGACATAATTGTCTAACAAGGCTGGTTCAGGTTCGCTCTCAGGCTTACAAACCCTCTCTGGCTGCATATTCACATCTGAGTGCCCTGCCTCGCTTACCTCCATTCCTATATCGGATTGTACCCCCCGACGAGCAGCACCTGCATGCACTGCACCCGTCCTACTGCCAGAGCACACACGAGGAAGATCGTTAATATAGAGAAAGAAGAGAATTGGAGAAAGAGCATCCCCTTGTTTGACCCCCATACCCCCTTGAAAGTGCAAAGAATCCCCATCAACCTTATCTTGAACCCCCCTATACATTGTACAGATCATATAGACATCAGCCGTACTCACGCCTTCTCTTCTCAGTATCTCTATTAGCTTCACTCACGGAACAGTGTCGAAAGCTTTCGAAAAGTCGACAAACCCCGCCAGCAATGCTTTTTTCCTTTTTCTGTAAGAAGAAATGGTATAAAGTTCTGTGGAAGGACTATCCAGTAAGTAACGAAAACCCTTAATGGATCCCTGCGGCTAACTTTCGAGGGACAGGTGACCGACTGCTTGTCGAATACCACCACAAAGTAAGAAAAGATATTCAGCTGCTTTATGAACAACTTTGGCTCCTATAGACTTTGATCAATGGGAAGAAGAAGAAAGTTCATGGCCAAGCTCGTCGATAGTTAAGGTAGAACCTCAAGCAGAGTTTTGAAGTTCATATATACTTTTGTCTGTATTCCAAACCGGATGGAATGTGGCAAGGTTGCTGTAGGTTCCACCTGCTCCAATATCATTCTTTGCACAATCGAAGTCTTTTCACAGCAGAAAAGTCTTACTCTACAAGCAGAAAAGAACACGAAAGAACGCTTCTGGAAGCGGACAAAAGCTGTATGGAAGACAAGACCGCTTGTAGACGTTTTTCCCCATCTACACAACAGCGTGTCAGATATTTTTCCTTGGCGAGACGGGCCGTTGTGCTGACAGGAAGGAGACTTCTCAGCAGTTCCACCGCATAAGTAGTGAGTGTATTCTCCCCCCCATCGAGGTCTCTCTTTCTTTCCTCTGTCCCTATCCACACAACAGCGTGTCAAACATTTTTCTTGACGATATAGACCCTTGTTCTTATAGAAAGAAGACTATTTTTTTATTTTACCGGTTCCTAGATGTAAGATAAAAATTTATGTAAGCTCTTAGCTTTGACAATAGCTCATTAATTTTGAGAGTCTTAATTTAGCTTTTAGTCTAGTTTTTAGTGATTTTCTTGTCTCTAGGGCTTCCTAGGATTTACTATAGTGGTGTCGACTGTGCCATGTCATCTTCAGTGCTGTCGAGAGTGACCTCTAGACTTCAACCTCAAATCTACTTCAAATCTAGTCAGATTTGAGCTTGAAGCTCAAATCAAATCAAATCAAATCCTATCAAATCAAATCTGGTCACTAATTCAACCCCGATGTTGCATTTAAAACCATATATTTTTGAGTAGATAAAAAAAAAAAAAGATTGATATCGGAATTTTTTTTTTTTTAATGGAGTGCAGAGCCTAGTTCCGTCAGCACAAATGAAGTGGCGCTTGTATCTTTCGACCGCGATGATCTCTAGGATGATCTTCTCATCTTAAAGAGAGTTCGATCCAATTATATAAGAGGTATAAGCACTGCATGTAAGTTTGGACGTACGTTAAACTCTTTATAGACCGGAAGTTGTGGTTCAAAAGAAATTAACCTCTAAAGTTTAACCAAAATTATAGTAATTTAGCCTAGAATTCAGCTTTCCAAATTACTTTAGTTTTCTATTCTAGATTACTTTAAATTACTCTAAATTATAGTCTAAATTAATTACTTTAAATTACTAGGCTAAACTACTCTAAATTACTTTAATTGAATTACTTATCCAAATTACTTAAACTTGCAGCGGCAATGCAGCTTGAGGATATAGGTTCTCTTCTTACAACTTGAATCATATTATGACGCAGAATATGAATGACTGGGTGGATGTCACTGGATGATGGGCTAGATGATGGGGTGGATGATTGCATGAAACCATATAAATTTGCATGTTTGACACGTACTGGGGCCTCGACTGGGGCTCGCACTAGGGCTCACAACACAATTTCAAGGACAACAAAAACCTGTGAAAGCACATACTTGCAGTTCTGGTTTGTTTGCAGTCTCAGGGTCCAGCTCAGGGTGCAATCTCTGTTTTGATCGTGTAATAGAGGGCGCACAGGATGAAGCATTCCGGTAGTGTTTTCAAAAGATTGATGCCGACACCTGCACTAGACCGCAAGCAAGCGGAGACAAAAAATCCACCAGACAATCTTAGTGTGAAGAATTAAAAAAGTGTTGGAGGGGGAAAATTAATTTTTGAAGACAAACGCGTATTGGAGAAAAATGAGCGCAGCTTCCCCAAAAACCTGAAGGCGAAGTGAAGAAGATTTGAAAAACACTTCTTTGTGTGAATCGCATGAAGCTCTGACAACAGAAACAAAAGAGCAGAAAATCTTGCGCTCTTTGCTTCAGTCAATCAATAGATCAAGCTGGAAAGTGCAAATTTCACTCTTTTTGATCTGACCTGCGTAAAGGCGTAACCACCCTCCATTTTTAGTAACACCCTGCACGCCAGAAAGATATCAGGACGCAGAGTGAGATAGAGACACAAAAATCATTGCAGAATCCTCTGACTACCTCTCCTGCGACTAAAAACAACACACGAACGGGTTTGCGTGCAGTGTCGCACAGCTCCTCCGCCTCTTTCCAGATCTACTTTGTGGCGAGGGCGACTCCTGAGCCCGTTCAGTTGTATTTGTACACATGCGCGCGCGCGCGCGCACACACACACACACACACACACACACACACACATACACATACACACATACACACAAACGCATGCATACACACGCGCGAATCGTGTGCGCAGACAAAACAACCACGATGTGAACACGAATGGTCTCACACCCAAAAAGGCATCGATCGATGGTCTATCAACGAATGCGGCAAGGCTCTTATCTGATGTCAGCCCCTTAATTCTGACTGACCCGAAAGCACGCAGCAAGACTGTTGTACTCCCTCTTCAATCCCTTTCCAGGATCACAACCGTCGAATTGCCACCGTCTCCTGGGGATTCATGCAATCAATCAATCCATCCGAACAGGGAGGAAACGAAGTGGAGTGATGTGAAAAGGAAAGGAGAGAGGATCTCACTACATCACACAAAGACACGATTGAAAGATTACAGGTTTGCCGTTCTGCTGAAGGACAGAAAGAAACTTTCTTCCGTTTTTTCTGTGCGACGTCGCCTGTTTACCTGCCTGCCTCAGGGAGCGGTCGAGTGACGCCCTGTCCATCAGTCTGTCTCGATATGTCCGCCTATTCTCCCCGTTTGTATCTTCCTCTGACTGCTACTCACAATATGGAGAGGGTGAGTCAAAAGTCACTGACCGAATGGTGTCAAGAGGGTAAGTCAATGTCTGGGCGATCCAACCAGAGCCGACGCCTATGAGGAGATTGGACGGGAACAGCCTGAAGGGGGTGACCTCCCCTGTTGCTTTCCCCTCACCCAGCAGAGCCTGTGATTGCGTTGAGCTCTCACTTGAAGATGTGGAGGAAGACGAAGGCGTACAGGGTATCGACGGAGCAGGAGAGTGAGATGAGGACTTTCCATAACAACTGGCGGACTGTCCTGTACCTCCTTCCCGTCTCGCTTGCATTGTATTCACGTGTCCCTCCTCTTGGCCCTCTCTTCCCTCTGTTGCCCTTGTGTCGTCTGCTTCCTCCCCCGTCTCCCACCCCGCGTCAGGTGAGGCCGCTGCGCTCTCTTGAATGTTCTGCCTGCATTTCCAAGGGGAGAAAGCGCGAATAAATGGAGCGACGGGGGGGGGGGGAAGAACAGAAGCCAAGGGGGCAGAAGGAAGATGGCAAAGGGAAAAACACAGGGGCGGGAGTTTCCTGAAGACAGAAGGAGAGAAGGCAGGGTAGGAAGGAGGAAACGGGAGGAAAAGGCATGATGAATGAATGCGAATTGAATGAAAGAATAAACAAATGAATGGGTGAATGATGAAAGGCATGACGGCGGAAAAACGAAAGAAACGACCGAAGAGAGAACAATGAACACACAGGAACAATTCAAAAAATGACTGTCCAAACCGCCCAAACCGCTTCACAAACTGATTGCCCCCCCCCCTCTCTGCTTCCCTTCACGCTCACTCACCTGCGCGTTCTCACCCTCTCCATGTACGTTCTGTGTCTCTTTTCCTCCATGGACTTCACAGCGAGGTCTCCCTTCTCCTCCCCCATCAGTCTTCTGGCAGCTGTACCGAGACTCTCCAGGTCCGTTCTGCACATGCATGCAATCACATTCATTCACTTCAGTCAAACTCAATGATGGTCTTCCGCACACTGGAAGATGGAGAGGAACCGATTTGCANCACTTGAAGATGTGGAGGAAGACGAAGGCGTACAGGGTATCGACGGAGCAGGAGAGTGAGATGAGGACTTTCCATAACAACTGGCGGACTGTCCTGTACCTCCTTCCCGTCTCGCTTGCATTGTATTCACGTGTCCCTCCTCTTGGCCCTCTCTTCCCTCTGTTGCCCTTGTGTCGTCTGCTTCCTCCCCCGTCTCCCACCCCGCGTCAGGTGAGGCCGCTGCGCTCTCTTGAATGTTCTGCCTGCATTTCCAAGGGGAGAAAGCGCGAATAAATGGAGCGACGGGGGGGGGGGGAAGAACAGAAGCCAAGGGGGCAGAAGGAAGATGGCAAAGGGAAAAACACAGGGGCGGGAGTTTCCTGAAGACAGAAGGAGAGAAGGCAGGGTAGGAAGGAGGAAACGGGAGGAAAAGGCATGATGAATGAATGCGAATTGAATGAAAGAATAAACAAATGAATGGGTGAATGATGAAAGGCATGACGGCGGAAAAACGAAAGAAACGACCGAAGAGAGAACAATGAACACACAGGAACAATTCAAAAAATGACTGTCCAAACCGCCCAAACCGCTTCACAAACTGATTGCCCCCCCCCCTCTCTGCTTCCCTTCACGCTCACTCACCTGCGCGTTCTCACCCTCTCCATGTACGTTCTGTGTCTCTTTTCCTCCATGGACTTCACAGCGAGGTCTCCCTTCTCCTCCCCCATCAGTCTTCTGGCAGCTGTACCGAGACTCTCCAGGTCCGTTCTGCACATGCATGCAATCACATTCATTCACTTCAGTCAAACTCAATGATGGTCTTCCGCACACTGGAAGATGGAGAGGAACCGATTTGCACAACTAGAGAGACAGGCAGGAGGAAAAAGGAAGGAGGCTTGCAGCCGCTAATAGAGAGAAGGACACCGAGTTGAATAGAAAAGGACACTATCGACCCAGTAGAAAGACGTGCACAGAGAAACTCGAGGAGGCAGGTCTGGCTGCGAGTCAAGAAAAGATAATCTGAGTACTGCGAGTCAAGAAAAGATAATCTGAGTACTCTTCCTCCCTCATCCTTCTTCTGTTTCTCTCATAAGGCCAGTCACACTCAATCAGTCGTTCTCCCTCCATCCCGAGCTCCCTCTCTCTCTCTCTCTCTGTGTGTGAGTGCGTGTGTGTGTGTGTGTGTGTGTGTGTGTATGCGTGTGTGCGCGCGCGTGTGTCTTTACATGTCAAATTGTTGTCTCTATTTTTGTTTTATTCCCTTCCTCGCTCTGTCTGTCTGTCTGTCTGTCTGACCTCTGTGAGACGGGAGGAATCCAGGATTGGGAGCTTCTCTCTTCTCCTTCTCTGCTGCTCGTCCTCTTTGCTTCCGTCTCCTGAACCACAGTCTGCTGTCCCCATTTTCGCTCCTTCTCCTCTTTCTCCCCCTGCCCCTGTCTCTGCATGGAAGGCAAGTACGAGGGGAACTCCTCCTTGATGAACCTCCGTCTTGACTGAAGGAAGGCGGCATCCAGAGTCTCCAGACAGGCCACGGAGACGGCAATGAAGGGGATGGCGGTGGCCAGAGAGAGGGGGAACCCCCTGTACAACGACCAAAATCCTGCACGGAGGGGATGAGAGTCAAACACCACACAAATGCTCTCTCTCTCACACACACAGGCATACACACACACACACACACACACACACACACACACAGACACAGACATAAAAACAGAGGAGGCGAGAGGTCCGCATGCAGACGTGCACATGATCTTCAGTCCTGCATTTCTCTAGGACTCCCTCTTGCCTCACCCCTCGTCCGACTGACCCTCCCTCCTCACGCTCTGAATTGCACAGTCGAAGAATCCTCTATAGAACCTCTTGTGCCCTGCCCCCGCCCTTCCCCCGTCGCTTGCCAGCCGTGTGTACACAACATCCAGCGGGTACGACAAGGCCATGGCACTGCTGGAGGCAGCAAAGAGGCAGCAGCAGGTACGGACATAGAGCTCAGTACCCGAGTATGCGTACTCTCCTCCAGGGAATGCGTGGGGGCGGAAGGAGGAGTACGCCCAGAGACGGAGAGCTGTGGTCTGAAAGACGTTGTACATGTGAGGGCCGAATCCCCACCAGAAGGACAGAAGGCGTTGCCTTTTGTAGGTGTCTGCGTTCGGGGAATGGATGAGGGCGGGATGAGAATAATTCAAGGGCTGAAGGAGGTGTAATGGAGAACGCAGAGGCATGCACGCATGCACGAAAGGGAGAGGGAAAGGACAAAGGGTTGGGACGCATGGGCCTCCTCAAGAGGAATTGTTCCGAGAGAATACAGATTGAAGAGGTCTTAAACCGCAGAATGATCCCAGACATTCTTTCCTTGGAGGAGAAAATCGGAGACGGAAACTGTCTGACGGACATTTGAGGGCTGTCCAGGGGGAGCCCAGCACCCCGGCATCCCTCCATGCTGAAGGTTGGACCTGCACAATGATCTTCAAGCGGTCCAGAGGCGCCACAAATAAACGGGTCAACGCACCAGCTCCTCCTAGCGTTAGAAGGCTGAAGAGATACAGCTGAGACTCGGAGACGGGCTTCCGTCTACGAGACGCTGTACCGGAACCTGAATCGACGCTTGTCTCCATATCACCGCTATGCATGTGCACTCATGCGGACAGGGGACAAGCCATCTTGTACAAGGTCTACATGCACATACCTCTGTGTCACTGAAACTACACTGCTACTGCAGATCAAGCTCCAGAGTCAACTCAGTGCGAGAATTTGATGACAGGAATCGAATTCTCTGGCAGTGGCGCTGGGCCCCGGCATGAATGACATGCATGCGCATGAGAATGCCATGTAGGGCCCTCATGCATGGGGCCCGGGACGGCCCGCCCCGCGCGCGAACCCCGCGGCGAGATGCATCTAACGAAGGGCCCCGGCACGAACACGCATTTTTCTGTCGATCGACATGCATGCCTGAACTCAGTGTTGCTTAAATGCATGATCGATAGATCGAATCATCTGATTGTAGACTCCACACTGTCTAGCTCTGATGCAGCAGGCAAAGACGCAATTTCTTTTGTTGTCGTAGACCCAGACAGGGCTGAGTCTCAAAGCTGTACGCTTTGGATTGCCCTTAAACTGACCGCTCTGAGTTTACTCTCCGTTGCAGTGTGTGCTGTTCGCGCAAAGTCTTGCTTGCTTGACTCAAAAAACACAGTACGCCGCCATGCAGGGCGAGTGGAAGTGCATATCAGAGGACTGCTCCGTTCGTGGGGGGCCTTGCTCACGTGCAGCACACGTTGCTCACTTTGTCCAGGGAGTTTATGTTGTCTTTGGAGGATGGAACGGGTAGGTATATAGTAATCACAGTGTTGCGTCAAGTGAAAGGCAATTTACATGCTCGCACAACATTGAACAGATCTTGAACATCACAAACGGCCCATTCACCCCCCCGTCCCATTTGTCTGTTGCAGGAAGGAGGGCATGAACGATTTGTACTCTTTCGACCCCAAAACAAGCGTCTGGAGATGTTACGCACCTACGCCACACACACCGTCGCCTCGAAACAACGTCAGTCGCCCTACATGTATGACTGTACATCGAAGCAACACCTGCAGCGAAGAATGCCCGTATGAGGTTTGGGTGAAGTTCTGTGGATGGTGCCTCAGTGGGCAGGGATGTGTACGCATATGGACGCGCAGTGGTGGTGGAGTTCTCAATCTTTTGATGTCGGTACAGAAAAGTTTTAGTGAGAATTGGAATGCATATACATATATACGCATGCTCATTTTGTTCATGTGTGCTCACACTGGAATATTGATGTTGCAGCATGCTGCGGATGCCTTTGGTGCCCAGCTCTTCATCCATGGGGGTCACGACGGGAAGTTCTGGCTCCAGGACCTGCACATGCTCGACGTGCGCCACATGCTGGAGACGAAGGAGGCGGTGTGGACGGTGTGCGAGACGAGCGGACCGCCTCCTTCTGCTCGTGCCTGCCATACGTTGACGCGAGTAAAGAACTTTCTTCTGGTCTTCGGGGGATACGACGGATGCGGGTGCAATGATGAGCTTCATCTTTTGGACCTGAATACTTGGTCCTGGAAGAGAGCACTCTCACCGGCACACCTGCAGGTGGGAATTGGTGATTATATGGATAGACGGGCTTTCTCTTTGTGGATGTGTATCCTTCAGCCTCTCTTTCTCTCTCTCTCTCTTTGTGTGTGTGCGTGTGTGTGTGTGTGTGTGTGTGTGTGTGTGTGTGTGTGTGTATGGGTGGCTGGGTTGAACTTGCTGTGTTTGGCGCTTCATTTGCTTGTTGGATGTGGGCACTTCCTTGGACCTTTCTTTGCCATCTGCTGAAACAGATGCAGTGATCATTGTAACCGTGGAGTGTGTGGGAAGACGACCGCGAGCTGCGCCTGTTGAACAAAAAAAAAGACACCTCTATCGATCTATGTCTGCAGCGTCGGAATGCCCATGCAGCGTGCGGCATTCGAGACAAGTTCTTCGTGTTTGGGGGTCACTCGGGCAAGGAACACATCGAGACTTTGGACGTTTTTGATGTCACAAACTTCTCTTGGACTCGGGTGGGTCTCTCTGCGTGCGTCAGTCTGTCTCCCTGCATGTGTGTGTCTCTCTCTGGGGCTTCGTTTCCTCTACGTGCAAGTGTGTCCCCGTTTCTGTTTTTTTTCGTGTGGATTTCTCTTGATATTCCAAACCATTCTGGCGTCTTTTTTGGCTTCTGGTGTTGCTCTCCGTCATGTGATAAGTCTGTTTGGTCTTTGAAGGAAATCTGATCAGCAGTACTGTGAGATAGGTTACCTTCCTTGTATTTTCTTCCACGGTCCCGCTGTCGGGCCGGCCAGCGCGTTTCACTCTTCTCTCTTGGCATGCGGCATGAAATACGTTTCCCTATCGACCCATCCCATCTATGCAGCCTGCCGTGTCTGGGAGTCTTCCAGTCGGGGTACGGGGACACTCCATGACGACCGCCGGGGATTCGATCATCATGTTTGGGGGGTGAGTGGGTTAATTCTTGCTGGGGCGGGCTGGGTGTTCGGGGAAGTGGTCATTGTGGATCTTTGGTCTCCTTCCTGCATCTCTACAGACCCTCTTTCTCCTTTTTCTCTCTGTCCTTCTATCTGCTTGTGTTCGAATTCTGCTAACCTCTTAATTCATTTTCTTTACGGCATGTCTTGAGGCTCGCGTACGAGGCGGTTTACATATTGCTGTCTCCTTCTCTGCAGGTACTGCGGACAGAGCAGATGCAACAGCTCATTCGTGTTCAACACGCAGACAAACGAGTGGACAGAAGTCGTGTCAGTCCGAAACTTGATCTTATTTCTGTGTGCGCTCCCTCTATCCCCATTTCTTTGTCTGATTGTTTCTGCCTTCTGGTGCTATTGTCGCTTTGTCGCTCTCCGATACTTTGCCTGCTGAAACGTGTGGGCCAGAGAGCAGTTTTGCATTTTTCAATGACCTGTCTTGATGATGCAGAGCCGACATGTCAAGCGCCCCCGCACCCCGCCAACGGCACAGCACGGCGCTCTCCACTCTCTCTACGCAGCCCCAAGGAGGCAGCGCCATAGCTGAGGTTCTGGTCTTCGGGGGATTTGACGGTAGTGAATGGTCAGTCGCCGAGGCTCAGAGAGAGAGACCAGGAAGGGATGGGTAGAGAGAGTGATCTCGTGTTCCATGACATTTTCTAACCAATCAAGGATCCAAACAAATCGGCAAGCATGGTTTTATTTCATGTCTGTCTCCTCTTTCTGTCGGGCCCTTCATGCTGACTGCATATTCATCTGGTTTGTCGCTGGCTGACGGGCAGTCTGGGTCTCTTTCTTTGTGTTTGTTTGTCTATTCAGTCTCGTTTCCCTTCGTTGCTTTCACAGGAAACACCTCTCGATCTCACTGGACAGCTCGTGGTTTTGTTTTCCATTCTCCAGACCTGCATGCGGCAGTCTCTGTCTGTCTGTCTGTCTGTCTGTCTGTCTGTTCTCACGCCCCACTCCCCTCCCCTCCCTTCCCTTGTTGACCCTGCAGGCTGTCGGATCTGCACGCTCTCCGGGTGATCCTCCCTTCCTCTTCCCGCCCCCCCCGCTCCCCCCCTGCCGTCAAGGCCCCTGCTCCCCGCAGACCTCCCATGACTCTGCAGAGGGCAGAGACCGGGGACGTCCCTGCACACGCACCTTCACCTCAACCACCATCCACCCTGCCGCTAAACGCTGAGCCTACCTCGTCCTTGGCGTACTCCCTCTCCGTGCCTACAGAAGGCCCTGCCTCCATTCGTCTACAGCAACAGCATCAACAACAACAACAACAGGGAGAGGGGGGAGGACAGGAGGTCCCCGTGTTTGTGTCAGGACTTCAGTCCAACGCCAACAGTCTCCAGATGCCGGGGCCCCATTTCATGCCGGGGCCCATGAGTACAAATCAGTCTGAAGAGGTCCAAGCAGCTGCTGCTTCTTCCTCTGCAGTTCTGCAACACCATCCCCTCTTCATCCTACAGAGAAACCTGTCTGGCTCACCCCAGACCCAACTGACACAAGTTCACCAGATGCAGCAACAAACACAGCCCCAGCAGGGTCTATTGGAACACTCCCACAGCAGTCTGCGTCAGGACCTTACAGGCTCTCATCACTCGGTGCCCTCAGCTCCTGACTTTCCACTGCATCCAATGCAGCAGTCAAACAGCTTTCAACAAAGTGGACAGCTGCAGGGATTCAACCAGCACCAGCGTCGGCAAATGCACAAATCCCAGGGCTCCCCTCTTCAGCAGCACCCCTCAGCCCTGCAGGGGCCCAACAGAGGTTGGCCCAAGGGTCCCAGTGGAATTGCGGGAATGAGCAGCAAAACAGGGGCAGAGACGCAACAGCAGGGACAACCTTTCGAAACCACAGAGGGGAGTTCGCGTGGAAACGACAAAGACGACGAGTTGGCACATGCTGCGGTCAGTCAAGGAAACCAAAGATGACCATGCAACCAAGCAGGTGGCTGAGAGGCGTTCTGAACCCACACGTTTCTTGTTCCACAGAACTTCAAACATTCCTCTTTGTCGTGTCCTTTGGCACAACCTGCTTCCGTCTTCCACAACACTGCATACATTTGGATGTGTGTGTGTGTGTGTGTGTGTGTATGAGAGAGAAAGAGAAAGAGATAGAGATCTAACTCTGCGTATGTCTGGATTTGAACCTGTTTCTGCAGAAGCAGGAATGTTTGGAGAACATGAGGCAGATGGTCAACGTTCCCGATCTCGCGGATGTTCGCCTGTCAGTCAGTCAGTCAGTCAGTCAGTCAGTCAGTCGGTCGGTCGGTCGGTCGGTCGGTCGGTCGGTTGGTCAGAATGGCTGCTTCGCCCAAAAGAAACGGCTTCCAGAAACAGAAAAAGGAAGTGAGTGCAGCGCTGCATGGACCGCATGAAGGCAGCCGAACAATCCGACATGGCCACAGCTCTGCTTAGTGACTGACGTGGACGGCAGGAGATGGCAATTGATTCATTCACTTCTGCATGCAGGCTCGTGGGGGACCGTGAGATCTTTGCACACCGAGCCATTGTCGCCTCTCAGTCTCGATTCTTCAAGGAACTCTTCGAGGGAGTTGACAGAGAAAGCGCGGCTGGACAAGAACGCCAAGGCCTCGGAGGGGGCATTGACAAGCGTGGAGGAATCGGAAGGGTCCCCTCGATGGTCACGGTCTGTCTTGGACTGTGTGTATGTGCATTTGCATACATGATCGATTGGGAAGAAGCTCTGTGCGTCTCTTTGTTCTTCGGCATACTTGAAGCACCTTTTCCTTGTTTGTACAGCGGAAGGAATCGCGTTTGCTTTTGCCTGCCAGTATTTTCTTTCGACCGTACCTCTTGATACTCCCCGCCTTCTTGACTAGTTCTGGACGGAACACGCTTTTCATGGGCGTCTTTCAACACCGATACATGTAAGCATACTTTTTCCTCTTCTCTTTCTTTCTTCAATAAAGTTGAATCTAGGCTGGTCTGCATTTCTAAACAAATCCCTTGCAATCCCGTTCCCCCCCTGTCTTTTCTTCTTTGAAATCCCGTTCCCCCCCTGTCTTTTCTTCTTTGCAATCCCGTTCCCCCCCTGTCTTTTCTTCTTTGCAACGACCATCCATCCAGGTTCCTGTGAAGGGGGCCGGCTTTGAAGCTTACCTTGCTTTGATGACTTATTTCTACTGTGGTGGGTTTCTCTTCACGTATCCAGTCCTGAACCATTTCATTCGTGCGGCACTTAACGGTTGATTGGTCTCACACGAACAGACAAACCATTCAGGGGAGGCAGGAGGACAGCAGAAGAGAAAAGAGTAAGAAGAACAGAGAAAAATGGATAAGAAGGAAGCCAATAGTTCGAGTAAATTACATTTTTTTCGGCAAGACAGGGGGGAGACAGTAAAAGCTTTGGTGACAAAGAGAAGCGTTGTTACCAAATTCTTCTAGGAAAATCTCCTCCGACTCTTCCTCTCTCTCTCTCTCTCTCTCTCTCTCTCTGTGTGTGCTTATGTCCGTCCGTTTGTGTGTGTGTGTGTGTGTGTGTGTGTGTGTGTCTGTGTGCAGGAGAGGTTGTCGACCTTCCCTTTGAGACTCTGGGGGAGTTTCTCGGAGTCGCTGCGAAAGTTCGGGCCCCCCGCCTGGTCTCTCAAATTGAACAGAGACTGGCGGACCGCATGTCTGCAGAGAACTCGTGTACAATCCTTCAACTTGCAGACACACACCAGGTTGGTTGGTACATACAGACATGTCCTTTGCGTTTGTGAACATCCGCAAAATTAACGTGATCGATCGAACGATCAATGAAAGGCATTGCGTCCTTTGGTTTTAATCAGTTGGAAAAGCAACCACCGCATTTTGTGTCGTTCGTCAACTGTGATTTGCATGCAATGAATTGTGCTCAGATAGCCTCATTCTGACCTTTCTCTCTGTGCGTCTCTTCGCCTCCCTCCTTTGCAGGCCGCGTCACTTCGGCAACGTGCTGTCCACTTCATCGTTGACAACTTTGGCGCAGTCTCGCAGTCAGTCTCTGATTCCCTCTGTTCTGTGTCCATCTGCATGGGGGCTTGTTGGGGTGGGGCGGTGGCGGCGGTTGCACGATCCTCGGGACACTTGTCTGTTGTTACAAATACCCACTCTCAATTGACCGAAACAGAAAGAACTTCCCAGGCATCCACTGTTTCACTCCGCAGGTGGTCGTTTGTATCCTTCTCGACGTCTTTGCATCGAGCATCCGCAGGGACGCTCTTCCGCTAAGTCTTTTCTTCCCTGCTCATCTCGCTCTCTGTGTACATGCTGTATGTGACATTGGATGACTGTTCATTTCGGTTGTGCAGAACGAGGGACTACGACTTGCTGAAGGAGACCCCGAACCTGCTCGTGGAGGTGACACGGTGAGTGCATGCATGCATGTATGCATGCATGAATGCACGTTTGGAAGAATAAATCTTTGCATGCATGCATGAATAAACGTATGGAAGAATGAATGTTTGCATGCATGCATGTATGTGTGCATGAATGCTGACATAAATGGACGAATGGATGATCGGACGGACTGCGCCATCTCTCAAGATTAAGGAAATAAACACCTTTTTCTCATCGATCAGCTATGGATTAGCCGCTCCCTCTCACGCAGTCAATCAAGCTCTGACACTTGGCACATGAACAAGACTGTATACTTTGTGGTGCTTGTGTGCAGATTGTTTGGACAGCGCGAAGACCTGGGAGGGACCCCAAATTTGAATCCCCAAATGCCCCTGGGGGGCTTGCTTGGTCTGGCAGGCGGATTTCACTGATCGGGTCGGTTTGTGTACTCAGAATGGCACAGAAAGGTCACTCGCAAGAGGAAAATCATCTCACTGCCAGTGGTGTGTAAATGCAGACGCTTAACTATAGACTCTGAAGGTGACGATCTCAAACATGTACTCAATTGAACAACTGTTTAGAAATTGAATCTCTCACTTTTCGTTTGTACTATCAGATTTGCAGCATCATTTGCCCAAAAATTGGGACCTGATCAATTAATACGTACTGATATAGTCTCATACCATATGATATTTTTAATATTTATTTACTGTTTTATGCATTTATATATGGATTCTTTTGCTTTTATAGTTTAGGTTTTGCGTAGGGTTTTGCTTAAAGTTTAATTAATTCGCTATGCCGCATCAGTATATGAGCTAATATATGAGCTAGTTGATGACGATGATATCTATAGCGATGATGTTTTGATTAAAGCTGGCAAGCCATATGCTCTCGCTTATTTGATATGTTATTCATAAATTCCTAGCTAGATAAATTTGCTTATTGAACCGAGGCTAGCCGAGAACCGAGGCCTTATGAGGCATTTGAAGGCTTATAAAACTAAGCAGCCCTCTAAGCGGCTTTTAATTTTGCTTCAAGTTGAATGAGGGGCAGTGGCAGCGGTAGCACTCGGATAGACGGAGACTCACGGAGTGACGATCAGCCGATCTTGACGGGAAAAGCAAGGTTGTGGGAAGATATAGAGAGCTCATAGGTGGTTGAGGTCGATATTAGATTAAACTAATTACTTTTTCTAGTTGAATGAATAATTAGTAATTAGTAAATACTGATTAACACTAATAGGTTGTAGAGTAGCCTAGTATTATAGATTAGTAACTAGGTTATAGTAATACCGTGATGTATCATCATGTATATATATATTATACTCATATTGGTCCATTACTTGTTAATAGTTAAACCAAAGTAAGCCTATTATACTATATGGGGGGCATTGACTTAAAGTTTGTTCCTAGCATCTAGCCTATACGTCTTTCATCTCTTCCTTCTGTCCTAGTTACTGCTCTCGCTACTAGCTCTCTCTCTCATGCGACCTCATACTTGACGCTCCTCCATCTGAATGCCTTCTTCGGTGTTTACTAAGTACTTCCTACCCCTCAGTCATAACCAGTGCACTGCCTACTCCTCCTTCCTCCCAGCCCTCCCCTTGCACTCCTCTGGTCCCCCGAATGCACGTGCTTGCCGCTTTCAGGTAGGCAATCTGCAGTCAGGCTCAGATTTGGCCGCATGTCTTGCTCACATGTTGCCCCTATTTCTCACTCAATCGCTCTGCCACCCTCTTCAAGAACATCTTTGCCTCCCCCTCTATCGTCCCGTCGACCGCGCTTATGAGTGGAGTGAAGTCGCACCCTCTGTCCGCGCTTGCCTGCCCATGTTTCCTCTTCTTTTCTTCTGCTGCTGCTTTGAGGGCTTGAGTCCAGGTCACCTTCTCCCTCGAGGCGGCATGTGGGTTTATCACCCTGGTGTTGAAAATTGCCAGCCTTTGTGGAGCATAGGCCCCCCGAACTTGGAAGTCCCCCCTTAGCGCCGGACATCCCTGCACCTCCCCTTCCTCCCTAATGATCGGCTCCTTTGCGTGGACCGCTCCCGCGGGGTATGCTTCCACTGCTAGACTCGCCCACGTACGGTTGACTTCGTCATGTCGCAGCGTCGGCAGTCCCCCGACTGGGTAGTTAAGGGCATGTTGCAGACTCCGCCTTCCCCCACATCCCTCACATCTGCTCTTCTCCCCCCCTACCCTCCCCTGGTATCGGATTGTCATCGCATCTCGGAATTCGTCTGGGCTGAGATTCATTCCGTGTTCCTTCAGGGGG
>JAHBMJ010000333.1:125000-130748 GCA_018398765.1 Chromera velia | reverse complement strand
AGAGAGAGAGAGACAAAGAGAGAGAGAGACAAAGAGAGAGAGAGAGAAAGAGAGAGAGAGGGAGAGAGAGAGAGAGAGAGAGAGAGAGAGAGTTTGACTGTCTTCCTCCCCCCATGAATTATGGGATCTTCAACACTGTCAGTCAAACAGGGCGGGATGCAGCCACTTAATTAATTGGGAGCGACGCGGAGTGCGGAAGACATATACGGACACATATATACTCACACAAAGACAGATCTAGCAGACAGACATGTACGTGCCCTGAATAGCTCTGAACAACACTGAGACCGTTAGTTTGATTTGGTTTGATGACGTCGAAAAAGGCCAGAGAGAGCGGAAACAAGCCGGGAGCTTACTAAGATCAATGTCGAGAACGCCACTTTCGGCCACTTAAAGTTTATGTTTGTCTGCTTTCCGAACGCGCAGCAAGGTCGCTTCAGATTGTATGAATGTCATTCTTCGTTTTCCCAACAGAAGAGCCTGACTCGACAGACAGAAAGGAACGTGAAAGAAAGCGGACAGAAGCGGTGTGGAACACGAGACCGCTCGCGAAGACGGCCTTTCCGAATGGTTATCGATATGAAATCTGAAAGTCGCTGAAGGTCAGTTCCACTTTGATCGGGCTTGCCATTTTTGCCCTTTGCAACATCAAGATAGGCTTCTGGGAAGGTCTTTGCCAAGCTGGTTTGCTAGCTTTCTGTGTAGAGCCAGCGGTCTGTTTCCATAGCGAAGCTAGCCATTGAAACAGGCCATATATATATATACCGCATACACTTGAATTTTGCAATTTCATCACAGGATGTGATTCAGGATTTATTTTTTTGAAAAAAAAAAAAAGTTTTCAGATGCATGCTGGGGGCCCCCAACATGTTGGGGGCCCCCAGCATACATTTCAAAACTCATTTTTTTTCGTCGGAAATTAATCCGAATCAAGTGCGCTGTGCAAATTTCAGCTGAACGCGGTATACAGGCCATGCAGAGTCTACATGCATGAAGGTCAGATAATCAGCTTCACACAAAAAAAAAAAGAAAAAAAAATTAGCTTTATGCAATGATGCGTGTACGGGCCCGTGCGGGGTCCACTGCATGCATGCGCACCAGCCCCGGCCATGGCCGAATTTCCCGAAATTCGCTTCAATTAATGTATCTGCTATAAACGTCGATCGCATTCGATCGCAAAACTGCCTCAATAACATCTCAACAACTCTGCATTCCTTCGATCAGTTCAAAAAGATTCAGTTGGCTCTGAACTGCTTGGAGATTCAGATGTTTCCATTGCACATTGCAGAGCTCCATCGCTTTCCCATGCAGTACGCTGGCCTCAGTACTGCTATGATTTTCTCTCCGTCGTCTCCACTGATTTTTGAGAGTATGTCCTTGTTACAGCTTTTTCTAGAGTTCTCCTGTAGGCCTGTCAACCTGTCTTTGAGGCAAAAATGAAGGTTGCTTGGAGTATTGGCGCTGTGCATCCTAGTGTGTCGTATCTGTAGAGTGCTCATCTCTTTCGTTTCGTCTCTCGGCATCCGCCATCCGTACGACAGCGGAGAACATTTTTCCTTGGCAAGACAGACCCTTGTGCTGATAGAAAGGAGACTTCTCGGCAGTTCCGCAGCACAAGCAGTGAGTGTATCCTCCCCCAGCTCGACGTCTCTCTTTCTTTTCCTCTGTCCCCATTCACACAACAGCGACGCAAACATTTTCCTTCACGAGACAGACCCTTGTGCTGACAGAAAGGAGACTTCTCAGCAGCTCCGCAGCACAAGCATTGAGTGTATCCTCCCCCAGCTCGACGTCTCTCTTTCGTTTCCTCTCTCCCCATCCACACAACAGCGACGCAAACATTTTCCTTCATGAGACAGACCCTTGTGCTGACAGAAAGGAGACTTCTCGGCAGTTCCGCAGCACGAACAGTGAGTGTATCCTCCCCCAGCTCGACGTCTCTCTTTCTGTTCCTCTCTCCTCATCCACACAACAGCGAGGCAAACATTTTCTTTCGCGAGACAGACCCTTGTACTGACAGAAAGGATACTTATCATCGGTTCCACAGCACGAACAGTGAGTGTATCCTCCCCCAGCTCGACATCTCTCTTTCTTTTCCTCTCTCCTCATCCACACAACAGTGAGGCAAACATTTTCTTTCGCCAGACAGACCCTTATGCTGACAGAAAGGAGACTTCTCATCGGTTCCACAGCACGAACAGTGAGTGTATCCTCCCCCAGCTCGACGTCTCTCCTTCTTTTCCTCTCTCCTCATCCACACAACAGTGAGGCAAACATTTTCCTTCGCGAGACAGCCCCTTGTACTGACAGAAAGGATACTTCTCATCGGTTCCACAGCATGAACAGTGAGTGTATCCTCCCCCAGCTCAACGTCTCTCTTTCTTTTCCTCTCTCCCCATCCACACAACAGCAAGGCAAACATTTTCCTTCGCGAGACCTTCCTCCCTTCCTTCCTTCCTTCCTTCCTTCCCTTTCTTGCTTCCTTTTGTCCTTCCTTCCCTTTCGTCCTTCCTTCCTTCCTTCCTTCCTTCCTTCCTGCCTTCCTTCCTTCCTTCCTTCCTTCCTTCTTTCCTTCCTTCCATCCTGAGAGACTTCCTTCCTTTCATCCGTGTGTTTGTCGGAGAGTATTCCCTGGTGGAGCCCTTTACACAGAGGAACAGCAAGGTCCGAACTGCCGAGAAAGAGTTTGTGGTTGGAGCCATTGACGGGGGCCAGAACGACTTCGGAATGGTCAGAGGGGGGCCTGATGTCACCGAGGAAATCAAGGGAAGATACAAGTTTTTCACCGCGGCTGTTTCTGTCTCTAGAGCCCCACCAAATCTCTGGGTGTGGGTGGTTCCTAGGTTAACTTGAAGCTGCAACTTTGACAATTAAATCAGGTTTTATACAATGCATCCTTCTCTCTCCACTGGCATTTCTTCCTTCTTTCCTTCCTTCCTTCCTTCCTTCCTTCTTCCCTTCCTTCCTTCCTTTCTTCCTTCCCTTTCTTCCTTCCCTTTCTTCCTCCCCTTTCTTCCTTCCCTTTCTTCCTTCTTTCTTCCTTCCTTCCTTCCTTCCTTCCTTCCTTCCGAGTCCTTCCTTCCTTCCCTCCGAGTCCTTCCTTCCGAGTCCTTGCTTGCTTCCTTCCTTCCTTCAAGTTCCTCAGGCTTCCTCCTAGTCTTCCTTCCTTCTTTCATTCATTCATTTCTTCATAAGTATGAGCAAATATCGTATAATATTGCCTACGTATATGATACTATGAATATCATTTAATATCGTTCAATATCGCATGGCTGATATTGTCTATATCGCTTAACATCGTACAATATCGCCTACTCGATATTACAAATATCGCCTAATATCGTACAATATCGCCTACCCAATATTACAAATATCGCCTAATATCGTACAATATCGCACTTATATTGATATTGCTAAATATCGCGATATCGGGTACAAGCGATAGTCGGACAAAGCGATATTGTACGATATTTAGCAATATCGCCTTTTTTATGACCCATAGATGAAGACGATTAAACAAACTTTTGTGCCCGCCACAATGTTACTTGGGTCAACATTGTGTCAACCGAAGAGGGAAAAACAGGGTAGAAGACAGATAGAGACATGCTTGTGTTGTACGACGGAAAGATCCGTCGTATACAACGGGGGAGTATCCGTCGCATACCGCGATACGCAACCTAGATAATATATACAGAGAAAATAACTTCAACTTAGTAGATAACTTTAAGTCAATCTGTATTATAGAAAAAAAATCTCAGTAGGTTTGAAAATATTAAGGTTTGTACCACTTTTTAGATATTTGTATGGAGCGCTAGCCTTTGATTCGGTTCTAGATTCTGTTTGAGACTCAAGAACGTCTCAGACATAACACGCAATAATTTGCGTATCGGCATCGATTCGACAAAATGCACTTTTTGGCACCACATTCCAGGAGCGGAGAAGCGTCAACAAATGAGGACACTTATAGAAAGGTATAGGGAGAAGTAGAGGTAGACAGAAACACGGACAGGCACAGCAGATCGACAGAAGATGATGCCCCACAGCTGCCCCTCTAGTCCCTTCCATGGCCTCTCTTATCATTTCTAATAAAGGGAACTCCCCCTGTTTCTTGCTTTCCAGGTCTCTCTTCTTCTTCGTCAAACTACTCAGATGGATGACCACTAGAACAAGTCTATTCCGTTCCCTTCGAACAAAACGCTCGCTGAATCAATCTCTTGACTCACAACCGCAACACCGCTGCTCCCCCCGAATTCTTTTCTCAATTGAAAAGGAGCCTGACTGGAAAAGAAAAAGAAGGAAAAGACGAAGAAAAGAAAGCCAAAAAACGATCGAAGAATCGACCAGCTCGTCTGGCTTTCTTTGGTCCCCACAGAGAGGAGGAAGACAGAGCAAGAAAGAATGGAAGAGCCGAGGAGAGGAACAGAGACAGCTAACGATGAGGGGGGGGAACGAACGAGGGTAAAATTGCTTCATCGTTCTTAAAAGTAAGACGAAGAGAGACTTTAGACCAAGGTGCATCGGCATACCGTGGCAGGGGGAGAAGGAGGAGGGGAAAAAGAAAGACTGTACCAAGGAATGACGCACACGACGTCACACCCTACTTAAGCGCAAACACATGCACCGAACACACAGGCAGACAGCAGCCCAAAGACGTTGAAGAAAGATGTTCCCCACACTGCTCCCAGCTGGGGGGCTCTGACGTCACGCCTGCCTGCCTGAAGGCAGGCCTACCCAATCGCTCATGCAGATGAGGTCAGAAGAGCCCAGACGCCAGGAACGGCTTGGCGTATGCCATTGCCTTCACGGGCGGGTGGGGGACGTGGTCGAACGACGTGCACTTGAATGACATCCTTCCGTCAGGCTCGGCAGTGAATCTGCACCCGAAACGAGGAGGAGAATTTGAAGCAGAGAAAAAGGGTGCATGCACACAGAGGCCCGCGAGCAGGAAGGCTAATTAATCGAAAGACAGACTGTACGTTCCTTTTCTTTCCTTTCCTTTCCTTTCCGTTGTCTTCAGAGACACACCGACGCTAGACAGAGAGACACAGAGAGACGAGATAGAGAAGGATCTGGGTAGGCACGTTCAAATAGACATGCAGTGAAGAGTCTCCCCTCCTCTCGCCACCTCTCCAGAACTTCTCTCCTACCCTCACCCACCCACCCACGGACACACCTCATGAAGGCCCCCTGGTTGCCCATCTGGTCGCAGTAGTTGGGGGCAGAGAAGACCGTCACCTGCAGGCAGAATGAGAGAGAAAGAGAGATGGATGGATTCGTTAGAAAAAGGATTGAGTTTTGGCTTTCCACACTCGCCAGTCTGTGTTGTGATGCCCTTGCGATCTCTTCGCTGTTCCAATAGCGCCACCCTCGTGTCAATTCTCAAAACAAACACAAATCCCCGTCCTCTTCTGAGAGGAAGGAAGGGAGGTACGGCCGGGCAGTCAGTCAGTCATCTGACAGACGAATGCACAGCCCAGTGAACAGATCAACACTCTGTACTTCTTTCAAACCTCGCTCCCGTCATCTGTCACACGCAGTCATGCATTCTCCCTTCTTCTGCCCCTGACTGACCAGCTTGCCTCCGTGTTCGACCTCATACCCTGCCGGTTTCATCTCATGACTCCTGACGACAAGGTCGAGGCCGTTCTTCTCGAGGAAGTTTGCCGTCACGTCGGGCCCAAAGGCGACCCCGACCCCGCGTTTGGAGGGAGCGCGGCCCCGAGGGACCTGGGGGTCCGACCAGAGCAT
>JAHBMJ010000333.1:117500-120000 GCA_018398765.1 Chromera velia | reverse complement strand
TCTGTAGTGCTTGACTCCATGCCTACGCCATTTTCGCCATTCGTCTCCTCGACCCCCTTTGCCCCCCCATTGTGCGCTGGGGCAGCCTCGCACTCGGCCATCGACTACAGGAGAGAGCGGAGTATGGCGAGTCACTCTCCCAGCGGACTGTGACGACAAAGAACGACGTGAACTGAATCGCAGGACCAAATTTCAGGCTGACAGAGACTGACTAACTGACTACAGCTGGACAGTCACACTGCGGACAGAGCTCAGGAAATATCAAAGCACGGTACCAGAGATTCGCGGACAGAGTGTCAGAACAGAGAGAAATTTCGGCATTCATGAAACTCAACGCACGCTCCCATCTTCCACCTTCCTTCTGCAAAACCCTGTTTTGTTAGAGAAAGGGAAGGGTTCTTAGGAGACGGGAAAGCAATGGAAAGCATCATGGCAGCGCGAGTGCCCCATGCGCTCATGAAAGCGCGCAGTTTTCACTTTTCGGGGCCATTCATGCAGAGATTGCATGCATGTACAACGCGCCACCATGCAAAGGATGCCTTGCCATGATGTACCATGCCTTACCATATATTAGATAGCTGCTGCCATGCTGCTGCCTTCTTCCAACACGTCTTCCTTCCTTCGATCAGTTCCAGAGAGTCTGAGAGATCTCGATCGAAGAGACAGCGAAGTCGCAGACCCATTTTTTCCGTTCATCTGATCGTGCGGAAACCGTCATAGCCTCCAAAGACTTGAATTCATGCACGAAAACAATCGGTGTGTCTCATGATAGCAGTTCCGTGGACGTGCCAGGGCTCACCGTTGTTCATCCGAAACCTGCAGACCGTTGTGAATTCCTTGAAACAGCCGACCAAGCCAAGTGAACTACCCCAAAGCTAAGCGCAGGTCTTCATCACCTGGGCTAATTCGCAAAGTCTTCTCAACTGAATTTTTCCGAAGTGCCAAATTTCGCATCCTTCCCTACGCTTGAAGGAAGGCGGAGGCGTCTGGTTGCTGCACCTTCGCATCATTTTGTGGTTTTTGCCTCCCCCCTGGACACTCCCTTTGCCGTTATGCAGACCTCTTACGCAGCCCTTCACGGTGAGCACAGAAAGGCAAGCCGCACCGTCGAAGGCGTACCTCACCAGTCGCAGTCTCACAGAGCGGCACAGACTGAGTCCAAAAAAGCACACGCCCCCGAAAGCAGACCTGCCCAGGCCGTCTCCCATCAGGTCTACGTCCCTCCCCGTTCCATGTCGGACCCCCGCGCCCTCCTTCCCTCTGTGGACCAACAGCGACTGCTCTTCCGAACAGATCCGCAAAAGATTGCACGGCAACAGAAGGAGGCTGCAAGGAGGGCAGAAAGTGAAAGCGAAGAGGCCCAAAGAGTCGAATTCCGCATCAAATCAAAGGCTGCTTCTGCAACAGGTCGGCAGGGTAGTTCACTCAGGCCGATAGTGTTCTCGCGCCCTCCCAGCACGATAGCAGAGGAACCACCAAAGCTGAATACTCTCACCCGCGCGAAGACGAGGACAAGCCCTTCTCGTCAGAGGAGAGCAGCCGCACGTGAGGCTGTAGAGCACGCGAAGGCCTTGCGGAGGCACAAGGCAACCGCCGCCTCCGACCATCTGGCCGAGGCACCCCGTCCCCCCCCCTCCCCTTCTCCTGTGCCTGTGGCCCTCCCAGCAGAGACGGGAAGAGGGAAGGAATCTCAGTTGGAAGCTCATGCGAAGACGTCCATCCTGAAGGCAGCAGAGCTGGATGAATGTCTGCGGGTCAGTGGAACTGTAACCTTAATTCCATTGAAAGAATCATTCCGTCCAGCCAGAAAAGGAGGCAGGCCGTTCTGTTGATTTTCTTTGGTCTGACTTCCTGCATCTGTACGTCGCATCTAGGAATCGATCTCTCTGCTTGAATGTTTTTCGTCCCTGCTTAACGTTCTTCCTTCTCCATCCAGTTGCTCATCTGTCGCTCTCTCTTCTTTCCTTCCCTGGATCCGAACCGATGGCTGATGGACGATGTGATGCAGCTGATGCGAATCGTCACCGCTCTCCGAGATCGGATGGAAATGTTTGAGGTCTGTCAGTCAGTCAGTCAGTCAGTCAGTCAGTCAGTCAGTCTCTCTCTCTCTCTCTGTCTTTCTCTCTCTTTCTCCGTTTGGGCGACGGTCGGTCTGGCTGCGTGCATTCAGACATGATGCTTAACGACATGGTTGCTTTTCTGCCCTCCTGGGTGTACCTGTCATGCTCTTTGTGCACCTCCCTTTTTCCATCTCTCGCTCCCTACAAGTTGAAATCCGTTGTTACGTTCGGCCTTCTCCGGGATCCCTCCCTCCACTCCACGGCTCCATCCGAGTCCGCTCCCCTACTTCTAAAAGACCGCCGAGTCTCCGTCTTCATTGCGTGGGTGGAGGGAGACTAGAGAAAAAAGCCCTTGTTCTTATCCGTCTCTTGCCGCCAGACAGGCAGAGAGATCATCGAAAGTGGTTCAAGTGCACACACCTTCACATTCATGCCGTCTG